>JABUQX010048665.1:25000-46240 GCA_015478945.1 Trachelipus rathkii | reverse complement strand
CAGCGTGCTGGATTTCACGTCAGATGGTCGTTTAACCGTTTTCGCATTTATCATTGAAAAACGCTTTCTACGCATACTCACGGGGTCGCCTCAGCCACCATCTTTGTATTTCTCTATATGACCCTTCAGTAACTCCCGAACCTTTACAAGTAGAGATAATTTAAGTAACTTGACCCTATAACTTCCTACAGTTTGTTTACTACCTTTCTTAAAATAGGCATAACATATGCCATTTTCCAATCCTGTAGGTAGTAACAGAGTATTGTATAAGTTTGTGCCCCATTTTTTAAAGAAAGACTAAGAGAGATTGCATCGAAGAGGATGATTATTGGGCGAGAGGGTAGAGGAAAATTTTCGGAGAGGCTAAAGGGATGTGTTTGTGAAAAACACTTTTCGCAGAGGTAAATGAACAAGTCTACAAAATATTTCTATCAATTGACAATACAGAGACCAATAAATTTTTTGACAGTAAGAGCATGGTTGAGGTGACCAGGGAACTTAATAAGAAGAAAGCCTTGATATCAAGCTTATGCATTCGTAACTGGGGTTGTTAAGTACACGAATGGTCTAGGGGTTGTTGGTGTGATGCAGCATTTGAAAGAAAGTTAGGCTCTGCATGGATGGGTTGGGTATCATATAATATATCTAGACGAAGCCTAAATGTCCAGTTTTTAGTGCATACAGTGAGTTTATTATGTTATGGCATGTGTGACCATAACGTAGTTATAATGCATGTGGATGGTTTTGGGTATTATATATATATATATATAACATATATATATATCTACCTTGCTATATACCTGCTGCTGCTGCTTATATAGGCAGGTAGCTTTCATGAGCAGGCTTATTTTGAAGACAAGAAATTTTCTAAGTTTAAAATTTCTAAGTTCAAGAAAGAGTTAAAGTTAGTAGCGTAATAATTGAGCAACTTCTGGGTGAAGCTTTCCCTCTTTGTATACAAAAATGCTGAATGGTCGCTAACACTCTATGGGAAAATATTTTTAAATCTGCCTTTACCAAGAAGTAAGTTCAAAAATTTCTAGGTTCAAGAAGGATTAAGTTAAGATAAAGTTTTTTAAGAAAATTATTTGGTATAAAATTCTGAACACCATAATTTTCTTAAAAAAACTTTAACCACTACTGGCTTTAATGGATGAATTCTGACTGTCTATAACTGCTGCTATATATGCTCTTTGCCTATGCTGCTGCTATATACTATATATACTGCTAACTCCTGCTGCTGCTCTGCTGCTGCTATATATATACTATCGTATTTTGATGAAAAATTATTGAAATTTTGGATCCCGTAATTATCCCTAGGAATTGCTTTGGATGCATGATGTTGGTTAGTGGGTTGACTGGGACAGTCTCGATGATATGGCTACTTACTGTCTCACCTTATGTTCTAATGTACTGACAACAATAGGGGGTGTGAGGGGTTTGCATATGAGCGTTTGACACACTTCAGGCTCTGCTTTTCCAGGCTGTCATTTGACTTATAAATGGTATGCATCACTTACAGGTTTAGCATGAATTTCACATAAAATTGAAAATAAAAGGTTACTTTTGTTTACAAATAATTAGAATCAGCTGTTTGTGATGGAACACATTAGGTGAATAAAAAAAAAAAATATATTACAATAATTTTTATATATGGTAGATGAAACTCATGACCTCTCCCTTATCTGCCACTTTAAAAAATATTTTTTGGTTTAAAAGCTATGTATTTAAATGCTAAAATTAATAAAAAAGAAAAGTAAAGATATAAATAAAAGAATATATATAAATAATATACATATGAAAACAAAATAAAAATATAAAAAATTTAAATAAAATAAATAAAAATACCAAATATATATAACACATACACAAATATAATAAAAATATATAAACATGAGCTATATATGAGCCACAGTTTGATAAGCTATTGGCCAATGGGGTTCATCAAGTGAAGGAAAGCGTATTTGAACATCATGTAACAAATTCAAGCAGGGCCACACTTAATGAAAATGTATGCTTTATTTGATTTCTATATGGGTTACTGTGGAAAAAAAAGTTGAGGAATATGCTGGCATTGGCACAATCTTATTTTTTTAGTCATTACTCAAAAACCTTCTTTATCCATTGTAAAAAAAATAAAAAAAAAAAAAAAATAAATACTTAAATATTTTCCTGCTTTCTGCTGACGCGTGGTTTTTGTTTATTTCATATCAAGTGTAAGCCGTTTCAGTTTTACTGCCTTTCCACAACGTAAGGTCTAAATACTCACGAAGTTTGCGCTCTTTTTTGTCAAACTTAGCGTCAAAGTATTGATCATAAAGCAGCCAAGAATATTAAATACTGTGGGGATTTTCTTCCCGTTTGCCGAATTTAAGCTTTTTGTTCTTGCAATAAAACAAGGTTGGCGGCATGGTTTGATGAATGCTTGTGGTTTTTAAATATAATTTCTTCCAAATCAATTAAACCATCACAATAGTTGATCAGTATTTGTAATATAAACAATTTGTTTATTTTTTTATTTCTGTTTATTCCAAGACCACATGTTTTGAGGAATGTTAAGCTTAAAACTTTTTGTATGAATATCGTTTACTTACAATTAGTGAATGGGTGCTATTTCTTATTGACATGCCTAATATTAACCAGTTCTAGTAAAGAAATCGTTACGAAATTCATTGAGGGGAAATTGCTTCTATAGTTTGGTAGCATTTCTTACGATTTTGATGCTTTAAATTTGACAAATAAACTCTAGCATTTCTAACTGTTTGTAAAACTGTTTTCCATTTCGTCATTTGTGCTTTCAAACGGTAAGAAAACCTGGATTTTTAGTGGTGATATCGTGGATAGGACAGAGAGATCGAGTTTACAAATGTCGATTCAAATGTGAATTGTGCACTTGGGCGCCTTATATAAATTAGCATATATATATATCTGCACCTTAACCTATATGCTGCTGCCCTGCTGTATATACACTCTGCCTACACACACTACTGCTGCTGCTGCCAGCATATATATGCTGCTGCACTACTGTACCTGCTCTGCTCTGCGCCACCACCTGCCTGCCATATGCTGCTCTGCTGCCTATATGATATAGAACATGCGTCAAGAGTGGCAACGATTATGGGAGGTTGATTACCAGAAGATGAAACTAGTGGAGAGACATGATTTCAAAATTTCCCTGATTTAGTTACTGGTCACGGGAATGGAGGTAAGGACGTGGAGTGTGAAAAATGAGAAAGGAACTGGAGAGTGTTTCAAGCTATCTGGTTTTTGGATTTAGTGGGAAGGCCTTCATAAAAGATCTTTGCTGTGATGGAGTCCTGGTCATAAAGAGATTTGTTGAGCTTTCTCAGGCGCCAGTTTGGAGGGCATATATAAAAAAAACACAAGTAAAGTTAGTGGTAATGGGATAACAGAAAATGAATAATAGCAATGGTAGCTGTAATAAAGGTGAAAAAAAAATAAAACTATAGTTTAATAAGATGCTGGGCATAATAAATCGCAAAAGTTGTTTACAAATTGAGGAAATTATGAAAAACGGCAAATATGTTGAACCAGTGTTGGGTATGTGCGCAAGTTTGGCCCGCCAGTACAGAAAGATATGCTAGAGAGGATGCAACGTGAAACAATAATTGATTTCTGGGTTGGTAGCAGCTACTGGGGATATATATGCTGAAGAAGGAGTTAGAGAGATAGCATGTAGAAATACGATTTCTCAGAGGATGGCACAAGTCTGCAAAATATTTATATATTGACAATACGGAGACCAATAAATTCATAGTAGAGCATGGACGGGTGACCAGGGAACATAATAAGAAAATTAAGAAAAGTCTGTCTTGATATAAGAAAGGATTGATTTAGTAATAGGGTTGTTAAATTTCAAATGGTTTTGCCACAGGAGGTTGTTGAAGTGTAACGATTGCAACATTTAGGAAAGGACTGGATAGGTATGTTAAGGTATATGGATGGTTTGTGTATCATGTAGTATATTTTCACTAAGCCAAATTGGCCTTCTTAGTTACTGTAGTTATTAATGTTAGTCTGCATGCTATATTGTTAATCATGGGATTGCTATGTATATATACTTTAGATATAGTTTTTGATTTATTGACCGATTGCTGTAGGCACTGTGCATAAGTTCTTACAAGCTAGGGGTGCTGTGTGGATTTATGGCATGTTTTAGGCTTTTTCTGTATTCTGTCTTATTTGAACATTGACAGAGCTAAGGTTATTGGATTTGAGACAGTATTATCTGGTCACCGAATTTGTAGACGTTTTTGACGCTTTAAATAAGATACGTGAGATTTTTATTTCTAATATTTGTAAAAGCTTTCAGATACTATATAATGATAACATCGCTCTGGCATTTTGAACATCAAATGTTTCTTATGTGTCGAATAAATGAAAAGTGTGTTTTTAAATAAAAAGAAAAGTTCCTATAATAATAGGCATAATAAGCTTCATTTTATCAATTTACAACTTATGGTAAACTTTGCTTTTATTATGGTAAAAAGCACACTCATGTAGTACACATAGTACAGCTATGTTTCTTCATGCTAAAAATACGGCCAACACTTACTGCATTCTGTTTATATAACCCAAAGTGTAGAGGTGGCATATGGTTGTGTTGCATATCAAAAAGGCCAGAGCTGACAACGGATGCAATTTTTTTTTGAACAAGCAGGTCAAAAAACGTACTCAGAGAAACAGTTTAACGAGGGGCACCAAAATTGGGTTATGCATTCTTTATTAATATTGTTAGCTTATAAATGCCAATAGCCATTGAAAGATTTTTAGTTTTTATATTCAAAAACAGAATAAAGGTAAAGATTGCAAAAAAAACTAAATTAAGCTACGTGAATATCGCTTAACCATAAAAATCACCTTTGGTTTTTTTTTTTAAAGTGGCCTTAAATTTTATTATTGTGGAATCAGAAATATTAGTTGCGTTTCCCGAAGCCCGTGTGAAAAATCGACTGGGAAACGCTTCCAGGCCAGTAACAATCGAGCAGAGGCGAGTACCTGAAACGGCCGAAACGCGCCGTCGGATCGGCGACAACAATATAACGCCCTTATATTTATCTATTTTACATAGTAATACGATATGAAAGGTATCATAACCGCCGGGGTAACATAAATGTCGCTGACAATCCGAAACATGTTTTTAGAAAAAAATTTGTTCAAACAAAAGTATCACCAATTCCCGAATTCGAGAGGATTTAACAACGAACCTGATGACTGTGACGTTTGCGTGATGGCTAAAACGGGTTCGAAGAAGCGACCATATACCAATACAGGTACGGTCGAGCTTCGAGAGGCTTGCAGCCTCATTCGTGGTCCGATATTAGGTTATTGTGCGAGCTAAACCATGAGTTTTGTAGTTTGAAATTAAATAAAGCCACTCGTTTTTGGCTGCACATTCTTACAGAAATGGAAACACGTTTCTAAAACCGTTTTGCTTTTGTCAAATTTTAAAAAACGGCTATTCTCCACAAAAGGGCCGACGAATTCCCAGATTGCCCTATCTTGCCAAATAATTTATTCTTGAAAATGTAAACAAAGGAAATGATGGCGGAAAGCAGTCATGAAATTTTTGACGCATTTTTTATTTTTATTTTTTACAAAGGAATCAATTTTTATTAATGACTTTAGAGTAATGATGGGATGATGAAAATATTTGTGTGATATTCACAATTTTTATTAGTATCCTTAAAATATTCTTCAAAAATACTTAATGATAATGTTTTCTACTTACGTGGTGAGCCCGTTGAAGATAACTTTCCTTGAATCGTTTTATTATTTTCGCTTTACCAATTTTTGATGAAAAGATGTTACACGCACTATTGTTTTTGTAACCAAGTGACTTTCTATTACACATATACTTTTTATATATATATATATATATATATATATATATATATCTACTGCTATAACTACTGCTATGCTATGCTGCTATCTCTATATATATGCTGCTCTTACCAACTTAACTAGCAACATAATATGCTGTATCTAATGTTAGGGACCCGCTTAACGCCCACAGACAGTCGGATCGAAAAAAAAAGAAATTTCACAGGTAATACTCTATAGTACATAAATAGTGTTTGGGAAATGAACACTGTTCGACCTGACCTGACCTGATGAAAGCCTAACCTAACACTGACAATTACCAGAGACAGGTAAAAAAAATCATGCATTGAGGGTAAAAAAAAACGATCAGACCTCCGTTCCGTGGACATTAGAGTAGGCTAGAATTTGATGCCTTTTTATAATAATATAACTTGTATATATAACAACCCATCTCTATATACCATAATAACTTAGCAACTTATATATACTATATATATATATATATAACTGCTGCTGTAATATATATATATATATACTTAATATATATATATATATATATATATACTATATATATATAACATATATATATTACAAACACTGAAGATTTCATTAATATAACAATCAGTAGTCGCTATCTTTCTCCTCCTTTTTTTTGATTGTCTTGTAGTTCTAAAATATTCTGAAACCTCATCATTATTCTTCATTTTTATAACAATACCCTCCAAATCTAGAGGTCCATCATAACAACAACTGATTTTGTGGTGTTTAATAACAAAGTTTAAGAATAAGGAAATTCATTCGCGATTGATTTATTTTTAACCGTTCTTAAAATGCCCTTATCAAAGCGAGAAAAATTAAAAAGAACAAGAACACCATCCGATATTATTCAGAGCGGGTAGTCCGAACTTTAAAAAATGGATCTCGTATCTATACTACTTTGTTGTTACCATTGTTACCTCGTGGCTTGGTTCGTGATTATAAATTATATTTATTTTCTTTAGAAGGATTATTAAGGCTGTATTCATTTTTATTTATTTTTTTTTTTTTTTTTCTACCTTTAAGGCTTCTTTTACTGTGGAGCAAGTGCGTTATAAAAAAGATGTGTTGATTTTTATGTTAAATTTTCAATTAGACATAGTGAGCTTTGGGAACGTAACTGCATGGTATATACCAGAACACGAGGCCCCTAGGCAGAACCATGCCAACACTGTGTTATATAAAAGTTATAAAGATCACAGCATACTCCTAAAGTAGGACTTAGGCATATGTTGTAGCAAGAAAAATAATAAATGACTGATAAAAATATTAGAGAAATAGAGAATTGTTTAGTATTACTGACTTGAGAGTTCACGTACATAGTATATTAAGAAGTATAAACATTTCATTACAAAAATGGTTTTGAAAAGAAAAGTATTATTTGAAGTTTTACGCATTTAAGTTTATCAACTGAATATATTTTCACCCAAATATTTGGGACATATTAACATAACAATTCAGCTTTTTTTCCGTTCGTTGTGGGGATGATAGTCACTGTTGAGAAATCGTTTCAGATTATCGACATTATTTTTTTCTATAATCGATACCACTAGGCACAGGAGTGGCTATATGGGCATGTGTACGTAAAACATGTCAAGAAAATAAAAATTTGGCCAAAAAAAAAGCTGTATTTGCAGCATACACTAAGAAAAAGAAATACAGGCAACATTATCACACACAATCGAGTCTCCACCTGCATGCCTCACTTTCTCTGCCTATGCTTAACAACTGCTCTGCTGCTCTCTTTCACCTGCTGCTCACTGCTACTGCTACCTTTGTGGTGACCCATTAAGGGCACCGACGTGGGAACTGCAGGGGCGTTTGCTACCCCATAGGGGAGGCGGAGGCTCCAGTAAAAAGCAGGCCCACCGGTGGTTTACCAGCACTGTTGAGCAGAAGACCCCGACTCACCATCGAGCAGGTGCTGGTACCCATTAGTTTAAAAAGTAAAAAATTGCAAGCAATGTGCACTAGAACAGTGCGTATCGAGGAGCCTACTGACACCAAACAGATTTCCTCATCATTTCATTGCTATGCTGCTGCTGCTATGCTGCTATGCTGCTGCTATGCTGCTGATCTGCTGCCGATCTGCTGCTGCTGATCTGCTGCTACGCAGCTTAACGTGCCGTAAAAATTTTCTACCTGATCGCGGTATAAAAGTACACTGCCTATTATATATATATATATATATAACTGCTACTTGCTGTACTGCTGCTGCTGCTGCTCTAACTAACATATATATATATACTACTACTATATGCTACTGATAACCAACCACTTGAGAGGGATGTGCATTCGGTGAAAGTCCCATTCGATTAGGCCTTTAAGGCAGAGTCTTGATAATGGGTGATAGACTTGCCTTTTATTGGGGATGACTTATTGACTTTAAAAACAATACGTCAGACATAAGGGGAAAGTTATTTCAATTCAAAATTGAAATTTTAGAAACTTACTTTCCAAAAAAAATATAACCAAACTTACCTAGATCCTATAAGGACCTTTGACATTTTCAATATATTCTAAAAATGAAGTCATTTAGTGATACGGGATAATGGACCAGACATGGTAGCTGGTATGGGAGAGTGGCTTGCTACCAATTTCATGTTTTATTCACATGTTGCAGCTATTCATTTTCAATATTATGTCAAAAGTCTGTTAGATATTTTATTTACTTGCAGAAACATTATCTCTCATTTTCACCATTCAGCGACGGCAGCTGCAAAGCTACAGATGCAGCTGAATATCAAACGGCATAAATTAATTCAAGGCGTTTCTGCAGCTGGTTGAACATGACCCAATAACTTAAGATTGTTTGAACAAAGTTCCGCTATCCATATACGCTGCTGGGAATCAGAGAAAAGCATGTTCCCTGATTTTCAGTGGCAAAATTATTCCAATTGCTTGAGCCATTTGACAACATCACTAAAAGTCTAAAACCATACGTGAAGTAACAGTCGCCCAGGTGATCCCTTCCATTTTAGCATTAGCTCTATTTTAAATAAGGCAGTAAAAGCAAAAGCTTCAGTGGAATATTACACTCGTTGAAGAGCTTAATTTGAAAAGCTTTCTAAGTTTCTATGTGCGTTCAAGGATCTTTTTGTGTAGCTACACTTAGATCTCTCTTGATTCAAGCTAATTTTCAGCAGGAATCCCGAATAAATCGGTAAATATGGTGGATTGTGAAAATGCATGGTAGCTCACGACTCTTCTGCTGACGATGATTCACGTAGTGAGGAAAGTGAAATTGAAGGTTCCATTTTCACTTCTTTTAATGGATTGTTTTAAAATCAAAATGGTCATACAGAAAAGAAAGTGAGGGGAAAAAAGAAAGTCCCCATTCTTCTGACGATGTGATGATTATACATAAAAGTAAAAGGCTACATACGTTGCCTACTTTGAACATATATAAGTTTGCCTACTTTTGACCAGTGATGACGATGACTATTCCAGCACTTCAGTGATTGGAAAAACACTGGAAGATAGGTTTATAATTTGAAAAACTAACAAAAATACCTATTTCAGCTCCACCGTCATCAGTCATGAAGAAGAAAGATGAAAAATTTTAGAAAATATTAATGAAGCCACAAGAAATAGGTTACCCTCTGACAATGGAGAACTGCTAATGTTCTGTCGTTTTAACCTTAAACTTATTCAAATGAAGTTTAATTTAATATCTTTCGCTTCTGTTCATTTAGTATTTTTAACCAATATTCAATGGTTTTGCTATAGGTAATAGTTATTTACACTTTTGCGGTATAGTAAATTACACAAAACTTACTTCTCCCACATTTACATAGTGATTGTGATGTGCTATTTCAAAAAATGTAATGGGTTTTGCATATCACACGCATTTGTGAGAAGATATTGTGTAACACAGATTTGTAGAATTTTATGATTTTTACCTTTGGTAACGAGACCAACATCTGCTTGCTGTATATATATATATATATATACTTTCTATATATATATATACCTTGCTGCTGCTGCTGCTGCTGCTCTGCTATACTACTATATTTTAGTTATATGAAGAGTAAACAATGACTGCTCGATAGATGTGTTTGATAGATATGATGCAACTATGAATAAAAAGTATGGGACAACAATGAATGTGTAGAAGGAATGGGTTTAGTTGTGAGAAAACACCTACGGTGGCAACTTTCTCTTAGGTAGGCGATCTACGCACACTGTTGCGCCAGCTATCTAAATAAAGCTCCAGTAATTAGGCCATCATATTGATATCCCACTTGCTGGTGCTGGCAGTCCTTCCATGAGCTTTAGATCTTGATGGAGGCGTTCACCCTGCTCATCGCCTGGGTGAGAATATTTAGTGCAACTTTTATACTCATTCTACATCATGAGAATGGCTGTCCAGCAGTTATGGCCTTACATCTGAGCATTCCATGCTTGCCTCTAACCGGTCATTGTTGTAGCAAGGCACCGGCATCACGGAGGAATGATCGCTGTGAGACCATGGCTATCCCAGCTTTTTCTTCGTGCCATACCAATCTATTGAGCATATATAGCGGAAGCATTCACCATCATGATTCAGGGCCTTCTCAAATTGCTTCATCAAACCAAGGTTTTTATGTGTAGGAGGTAAGATGATGTTTTCTCTTTGTACAAGTGGTTCACGATACGATGTTTCACCTGTGCCTAGCGTCCAGAAAGGTTTCCGGTGGCCATTACTCTTTGTGTGATCACTTTGCCGCCGGCTGATGTCCCAGCACAGGGTAGGGGATGTTTTTGCTGACCCATTGTTTACCATTTTGAGGGTGACGAATATTAACCACATCCATGTACCTGATATTTGTAGCCTCTCCAAACTGGATTTTTGCACCTCTCTCTCATCCAGTACCGGGTATACCCTACTGGAACCGGCTGCCTGTATGGCCTTTGTTATGGCACCCACACACTTTAAGCTGCTCTTGGAAGTTGTCAATGACAGTCATACCACTCACCTTCATTTTTATGCTGGGAGTCCCCATGATAGTAGGGTTGCAACTTCACTTTGGCACACTGCCATCTGACTGAAAGAGGCTCGCAGCTATAACTTCTCTGTTACGTTCAGAAATGTTGCTCATGTGCCATGGTCCAGTAGTCATTTTTGCAGCCTCAGCCAACAACTCAAAGACAACTTCGAGCCGCAACTCTCATACAAGATCCGGTTACCCTGGGTGGGAGCAATGGCCAATCCGCTATTTCAGATGGATGATAGATCATCATCCAGGTCAGACCGACTATATGATTTAAAAGTTACCACATGCTTCCCGAATATCAGCCGCGGTAAGCTTTGCTGGTACTGTGGGTATATGTATCGCGGTAACGTCTCTCCGGCTTCCCGCGCCGGGCGCACAGCATTTGTCATTCTAGAATGGCAATGCAAAAATAGGGGATCCCATAGTTGCAGCGAACTTGATACAGCAAATCGAGAAAACCTTATGGATTCAGCACCTCCAAACTACTATATCTGCTAGAGGTGATCAAGCCACCTGCATTGACCGGGTAAGTTTTCTTGGCCCACCCTAAACGGATGACCGAACAGCAGTTGTCGGCCGAATAGCGGCGAGTGACCGAGCGAATATTGTGTTTGGGCTGCTTGTATTCGGTGTCGGTTTTTCTATTCGGCACATCCCTAGTGCTGCTGCTGCTGCTGCTGATATATATGCTGCTCATATATGCTGCTGCTATATATATATATATATATATATATATATATAACAACATATCTTATATATACTTATATATTGCATAGTGTTACGATAAGAAAAAAGCCATTATTATTACAAAAATTATATTTGGGTTTTTTTTTAACTATACGTAGCATTGCCCGGCTGATGTCGGAGTGTTGATAATAGTTCAAATATGTTATCGGGGAATGTCTGTCGACCACCATAAGCCAGTTTCAAGCATCGTGCGACATTCTAAAAAAAAGCACGAAGAAAATTAGCCGTTTAAATTTTTCGGAACGTTATAATTACACAAACATCGTAAACAATCATTAAAACTTGTGTTTTTAAAACCATTTTTTGTAAATGAAATGTTTGTATTTTAATATATGCTGAGGAACTCAAAGTTCATTACCAAATAGGAGAGTCAATAAATATATAGTTCCTGTTCAATTAATATAATGGTAATAGTTGAGATTAATATCTGAAGAAAAATCAAGGTAATAGTTGAGATTAACATTCTGTGAATTCACTTTCTGATAATTTTTTTATACCTAGGCCTATATTTCATCCCCATGAGAGTATTAAAAAACCCTGATCCTGATTTTTATAAATCACAGCATAGTTTCTAAAAAAATAGTTATAAGAAAAATAAAAATGATTAATGTCTTTAGTAGGGATGTGCTGATAGTATCAGGATCACCAGTATCAGCCATTTTTATTGGTGCATTGGTTATATGGTTGGATGCTTGGCGATACTTCTTGCACTGGTGAGAAGAAGTATGGCACAGATTCAATAATAAGGGTTCTAATAAGGAATTCCTTAAGCTAGCTGAAACCCTGCAAGTAATGGCATTTCCGACAGTAAACCATTTCTAGAATGCATTTAATAATAGCATAACCGACTTGCTGCGCATGATGAAAAAAGATTATAATATAAAATATTTACATAAAGAAAAATTTTAAAAACAAAAAACAAAAACAAACAAACTCTTAAATTCGGTGTTCAGCAGTTCAAACATCCACTATGGAAGGTGAAACTGCTATCAAATTATGAGACTGATATGCCAACATACACCAAGTCAAAAGAAGTGGGGAAAATAGAATAGCAAGAATAATTCAAATTTTTCCAATAGAGTGCATAAAGGGATGGCGCATTGCATTATTTTGGATTAGAGAACTGGAAAGCGAGCGGAGCGTAGCTACGATTGTTCATTATATTATTATTATTATTATTATTACTATTATTATTATTATTATTATTATTATTATTATTATTATTATTGTTATTATTATTTATCCTTGTAGGGCGGGCATTTGTTGTTTTTTGTCTTAAAACTGAACCTACTTGTCGTCAGAGGTGAGGGGTTAAATGAACAGAGGGAGGGTAGCGCACTTAAGGTTTGTGGGGTATATCCCATGAAAATTCCTTCCAGTATTCAATGGTTTTCCTATTTTGCGTTCATATTCACACTCTTCTTACCCGGGAGTAGACTCTCTGAATCACAAACAGTCCATAAAACATTAATATCACTATTACAGACAACACCTTTCCATATTTTCCTGTGTGGGGAAGAAAGAATTCCCATTTCATGTCGTCGAAGGTGGTTAGAGGAAGAGTAGTTGCTGGGTTGGCTACCCACTACCACTTTTCTCTTGCCAGGAATGCTACTGCATGCCTCGGAGAAGGTCGTGATCGCCGCATGCGATCTTCTATCTTACGGCGAAATTTTATAAATCGTATGGGTACATGGAATATCAGAGGAATAAATACCAAGGAGGAGAGGATGAGAAGTGATGGATGTATTTAGAAAGGGTAAATTTGATTTGCTGTCTGAGACTGAAACAAAGATGAAAGGAAGCGGTGAAGATGAGTGGTGCGGTGGGAAATGTGTGTGTGCTGGAGTGAAGAAAAATAAAAAGGGGGAGAGGAGCTGCAATTCTGATGAGTGACCTGTGGAACAAAGCTATGGTGGATTTTGTTTGTGTGAATACCAGATTTCTAATGGTTAAATTTAACTTTGAAAAGATCAAGGTATGTGTGGTTGTAACATATGGTTCATCCGAGGGTGATGTTGTGGAGAATGGGATTTTCTGAGATAATCTGAATGATGTTTTGGATGGGGTAAGTATCAGCTTCAGATTGATTGTCTTATGCGATCTAAATGGTTGAATAGGTGATAAAAAAAAGGAATGGTATAACAGGCAGGAAGGTGATTGATTTCTGTGAGGAGATACGTATGTGTGTAAATAATACTTTCTTCAAACACAAGAGTATTCATAAGTATACTAGAGTTGGTGTAGGTAGAGATTGTATCGAAGTGGAAATTATGATTGATTTTGTGTTGATGAAGAAGAAGATGATGAAGTATGTGATGGATGTTAAATCAGTGAGGAGGGTTTGGGATGTAATTATCAGATCATTATGATGTTTTATGTAAGATTAAGTTAGTGGGGCGAGAAAGCAGATTAGGAAAGAAGTGAGGAGAATTAAGAGTGAGAATTTAAGTGAACAAAGTAATAAGGAAAAGTATTTAAGAGCGCTTGCAAATAAATCAGTTGAATGTGAACAAGATGAAACTGAACATATCTGGACGCAAATGAAGTAAGCTTTTGTTAGAAGTGCAAGAGAAGTATGTAGATGTGCTAAAGTAGGAAGTAAGAATCTCAACAGGGAGTGGTGTGATGAAGAGGAGATCCAAGCGATTAAAAGTAAAAAAAAGAAGCGTTGTTGAATGTGCTAAAAGTCAATGATGAGGTCTCAAAAGAAATGTGTCTGGAATTATATAAGGAGGAAATAACGAAGACTAAAGTTGCATACATGGGAAGATTAATGAGGTACATAAACAGTTTGGAAGGAGGATGAATGGGGACTTAGCAGGGAATAGGAATCTTTTCTGGAAGGAAGCGCGAAAGGTTAAGAATGAGAATAAGGGGAATCTGCATAGAATAATAAATAGGGATGGTACTTTCGTGAATGATGAAATGGATGTGAGGAGAGTGTGGAAGTAATACTTCGAGAATCTTATAACGGAGGCGAGATGTTGATTGAATGGATTTGGAAGTTCTGTAACAAAGTTTTTATGGAGGGTATAGTTCCGAAGGATTAGAGGGGAGCAGTAATAGTACCCTTATATAAAGGTAAGGGGAATAAGGGGAACTGCAGGAACTAAATGGAATTAGTTTATTGAGTGTTGTTGGGAAGATATGTGCTGATATTTTGGTTGAAAGAGTACGTCGAGTGACTGAGGGACTGATTGGTCAAGAGCAAGGTGCATTTAGAAGTAGTAGAGGATGTGTGGTCAAATTTTTACAGTGAAACAGATGATTGAAAAAATGAGAGATGAGAAGAATAAATTATATTTATTGTTTATGGACTTGCAATAGTCGTATGACAGGATTAACAGGGAAGCTCTGTGACAGGAGTTAGTGATATTTGGTGTTGGTGGTAGGCTTCTGAATGAAATCAAAAGTATGTATGACGATAGTGAAACGCGTGTAGGAATAAATGAAGTTGAAAATTTTTGGTTTAATACTAACAGCGGAGTGAGGCAGGAATTACTGTCTCCTTGGTTATTCAATTTGTATATGGATGGGGTTATGAAAGAATTAGAGGTAGGGGTGAGAGGGGAAAAATGGAGAGTGGAAGAATGGAGAATGGAAGAGAGTGTAGAGTGCCCTACTGCTACTTACTGTATGCGGATGATTTGGTTTTGTGTTTCAAATCTGAAGAGAGTTTGAAAGGACTGGTAGAGGGGTTTGGCAGGGTGTGTAAAAGGATAGCTTCGAAAGTAAATGTAGTTAAGCGTCAGGTAGTGAGTGGGGAGAGTCCGCAGTGTGAAGTCATGTTAGATAGTGAGCAGCTGGAAAAAGTTTCTGAGTTTAAATATTTAGAATATGTGTTGGGTGAAAAAGGAACGGATGATGTAGAGTGTAGTAGTAAAGTTGTGAATAATAGGAAAATGGCTGGTGCAATTAAAAACGTTGGTGGATGTAAAGAGAATAATATATATATATAATATATATATATATATATATAATATATATATATTATAAATATATATATATATATATATATATTATATATATATATATATATATATATATATATATATATTATATATATATATATATATATATATATATATATATATGGCCGCATCCCCGAAAACCACATGCATGTAACTTTAAAACTATAACAGCTACAGGTAAATAAATAACATTTTTGATTTCAGCAAGCAATTTCATCGATGAAACTTAAAAAAAAAAATTATTTCATTCTAATATTTATTATAACACCTAATATTAAGTATAATGCTTAGTCTGGCAAGCGTAAGCTTCATTCAACCTTCCAATTCCTGCAGTAAAATACGAGAGCAAGAGTTACCAAGTAGTGTTTTGTTTTATTGCTCTGGAGAAAAATGTTAATTTTTTCTTTTATTTCGCTTTTTAGGGGGTTCGAGCCGACGGAGGGACAGGGGGGGACGAGGTCCCCCCCGTCGTCCCCGTAGGGCCGAGAAACACCGACTCTGTCCATCTTTGTTGTTTACCGTGGGTATCTTTTAGTTAAAAAAAGAAAAAATTCACTTTTGGCACACTTTGTGTGCTCACTCAGAGTCTGCGAGCTTCTTCGTATTGTCAAAGCATCAAAATTTTATCATACAAGTTTTCAAACATTCAAAACAATTTAGAAATTTTAAAAAAGCGTTAATTTTTTAATTTATTTTTTTTATTTCAATGGGTATAAATGTCTCCTGAATTAATAAATATTATATTTATTTTCCTGTAGCTGCTATAGGTTTTTAGTTACATGCATGTGCCTTTCGGGATGCTGACATATATATATATATATATTAATATTAAATTAAAAATAAAATTATATAAATAATATAATTATATAATATATATATATATCATAATATATATATATATATATATATATATATATATATATATATTATTATATATCAGTATATAAAATTTAGAACTGCTAACATACGCTCACAGTTCGTAAAATGGTAAGACATTAAACTCCCTTTATTGGTTTTTTTTTTTTTTTTTCCCCCCGAAAAAAAAAAACCCGCAAAAACCCCCCCCTCCGGGGGGGTCAGTTAAGATGCCAAGGCGTGTTAAAACTTTGCGATCATGGTCTAAAGGAAGGAAATCTAAGCCATTTTTCTCTGAAAGATTATTATCTTCCCAGAGAAATAAGGCAAGTCAATCTTGACAGTGACCTCCGGCAGATCTCCCCGCCCCCCACCCGGGTCAAGGGTCACACAGGGTGCACTCGGGGAGTAACGGTATCAGTAACAAATTTAGAACTGCTAACATACGCTCCACAGTTCGTAAAATGGTAAGAAGCAATTAATCTCCCTTGATTGGTTTCGAACCGCACCCTGCGCAGTTAGTATGCAAGCGTGTTTAGCGCACTAGACAACGAGCGGCTAAAAGGAAATCTACCATTTTTCCTCTGAAAGATTACTATCTTCCCGAAGAATAAGGCAGGTCAATCTTGACAGTGACCTCCGGCAGAATCCCGCCCCCCACTCGGGGTCAGGTCACAAGGGTGCTAGCTCGGGGAAGTAACGGGTAATTTAAGTTCTAAATTTGTTACTGATACCGTTTCTCCCCGAGTAGCACCTGTGTGGACTTGACGCGAGTGGGGGCGGGGAGATCTCGGAGGTCACTGTCAAGATTGACTTACCTTATTCTTCTGGGAAAGATAGTAATCTTTCAAAAGTAAAAATGGTGAATTTCCTTTTAGCCTCTCGTTGGTCTAGTGGTAAACACCGCTTGGCTACTAACTGCGAGGTGCGGGTTAGAACACCATAAGGGGAGTTTAATTGGCTTCTTACCATTTTTAACGACTGTGAGCGTATCGTTGGCAGTTCTATTTGTTACTGATAGCCGTTACTCCCCGAGTAGCACCCCTGTGTGACCCTTGACCCGAGTGGGCGCGGGGACTGCCAAAGGTCACTGTCAGATTGACTTGCCTTATCTTCCTGGAAGCATGGTAAGTCTTTTCAAGGAAAAATGGTAGATTTTCCTTTTAGGCCTCAACGTTGGTCTAGTGTAAGCAGCGCTTGGCATACTAACTGCGAGGGCTGCGGTTTCGAACCAACAAGGGGATTTTAATTGTTCTTACCATTTTTCGAACTGTGAGCGTGTGTTTAGCAGTTCTTAAATTTGTTAACTGATACCGTTACTCCCGAGTAACATCCTGTGTGACCCCTTGGACCCGAGTGGGGCCGGAAGAGATTGCGGGGTCATGTCAAGATTGACTTGCTTATTCTTCGGGAAGATAGTTAATCTTTCAGAGAAAATGGTAGTTTCCTTTTAGCCTCTAGTGGTCTAGTGTAACACGCTTGCATACTTATACTGCGAGGGTGCGGTCGAACCCAATAGGGGAGTTAATTTGTTCTTAACCATTTTTTACGACTTGTGAGCGTATTGTTAGCAAGTTCTAAAAATTTGGTTCACTGATCCGTTACTCCCCGAGTAGCACCCTGTGAGACCCTGACGCCGAGTGGGGGCGGGGAGATCTGCCGGAGGTCACTGTCAAGATTTGACTTGCCTTTTTTCTTCTGGGAAGATAGTAATCTTTCAGAGAAAAATGGTTAGATTTCCTTTTTAGCCTCTCGTTTGGTCTAGTGGTAACACGCTTGCATACTAACTGCGAGGGTGCGGTTCGAAACCGCAATAAGGGGAGTTTAAAATTGTTCTTTTACTATATATATATATATATATATATATATATATATATATATATATATATATATATATATATATATATATATATATATATTATATATATATAAAAAAAATACGTTATGCTCTCCAAAATCTATTATAGAATTACATCATACTTTTCCATTCGATGAACGTCATTGTTATTAGTGAAAGAATAAATTCGTCCTTTTTAAAATTTTGATCTTAAATTAATTCTCGCTTGTAATATAAAATTTCGAAAAGTTTGTATATGACTCGTGTGCACGTGGTAAAATCTGTCATGCATGTGACAGATCTAGCATGGAAAGCGCGATATATCATGTCTGATATGAACGTGTATGGCGAGTTTTAATTATAATTTAAAATTTTAAATAAACTATATTTTATAGCAAGCTTACGAATTTATATTTTGATTGTATTTTGAAGTAAATGTTGTAAAATTTAGTTTGTGTTGAAGATGGATAGAGATAATAAGGTCTGAAACGTTCACAAGAAAATTAAATGAGTATCTGTAATTCTCTAAGGGTCCGTTGCTTTGACCTTTTAATTAGATTAGGGTTCGCTTTGAACAAAGCTATCTCTTCTTTATATATATATATATATATATATATATATATATATATATATATATATATATACTATATAATATATATATATATATATTTTTTATATATATATATATATATATATATATATATATATATATAGGCAGAGGGCCCTTTTCAAGAAGGGGAAGAAAACAAAGGAAAAGTAAACCCACAAAAATGCCTTTCCTAACTCAATTCCCTCAATTGGGCGCAGTAGTGGGTCTTAAAGATAGGAAAATTAAATACAACAGAAAACACATATGAAGGCAAGGAATTCTACAAAACGGATGTGGTCTGAAAGAAGGAGGCATCACAACGAATTAGCTTTTAGTCTCCAATATTCACACAATATTCATGTGTGAGCAATGGAGACGCAGTGGTCATGAGGTCAGTTCCCTCGAGCACCTGACGTTGTAATACCTATTGAAAAGAGATAGTGCACCAATGTCACGACCCAGAAAAAGAGGGTCAAGAGAGTCAGAGTGTAGGGGACAGTTATTTAGTCATTTTGCTTTAGCCTCAACACTATCCAAAAGAAGGGTGGAACAGAAGCCACCCCAAACGTGAGAAAAGCACTCCATAACGGGACGGATATGATCCTTATATAACTGGAGTAACTGAGCAGAAGAAGAAAATTCACGCAATGTGAACAGAATCTCTAGCTTCTTTGAGGTTATCTTAGCAACCGATGTGATAAGAGGTTTCTAAGACAATTCAGCCCAAGAATGTTTGCGTTGTTAACAGGTGAGACGTTAGAGCAGTCGAAGAAGATAGGAAAGTTGGGAGGTGTTTTTGAGAGGGAAATGTGAAGAAGTTGAGTTTTTAAAGAGTTGAATTTCACAAGATTGCTGTGACCCCACCAAGAAATTCCGTCCAGATCGGCAAAAATTGAATCGAAAAGCTGAAAATGAGAAACAACTCTAGATGCAAACAAGGGAGCATATTTGAAATGAGTGATAGAATAGAGAGTTGAATCATCGGCATAAGAGTGAATAGAATTAGAAGTGGAACTAAGGGGATCGTTCATGAAAAGTAGGAATAAAGTTGGAGATAGAGCATAACCTTGAAGAACGGTACAATTAATATGAAAGGAGGAAGAGGTTGCTTCATCAACAAGAGTCGAATTGGAACGATCTGAAAAAAAACTAGACCTGAGTAAGCAAAATGAGTAGTGACGCTTGCTATACCCGGTCAAAATTTTTCGATATGTCAAGCGCCACCAAACAAGATTCCCCCATAGTCCCTAAGGGCAGGAGACCATATGCCAGTGAGATAGGAAATTATATCACTAGTTGACCTCGAGCGTCGAAAGCCATACTGACAATCTGAAAGGAGGGAATGAGATTCCAGATGATCCAGGAAATGAGAGTTAAGGAGATTAACAAAGATTTTAGACAATACAAGTTAGAGATATTGGACGATAGTTTGAAGGATCAGAGCGGATACCCTCTTTCGGAATCTGCTGAAAATAAGCGTGCTTAAAGCACTGAGGAGAAATATTAGTATTAAGGCCTAATGAGTAAAGTTGAACAAGGACAGGCACCAACTCAGAATCACACTACCTCAAAACACGGGGAGGAATACTATCCGGGCTATTACCTTCAATAGAGAACTTTATTTAAAATAATATTAATCGATTTTAATTGGTTATTAAATAATACTAATAATATATTTTTCCTTCCTAAATATATTTATATTTTCCTTTTAGTTCTAAAATAAATTGAAGCTTTTCTCTCCCTGTATTCCAAGTTGTTAAGTATCTCTAACTAATTATTCCTTCTTTTCTTTTCCTAATTTGCTTCTTAATTTGAATGAAATCTATCATAGGCGAAAGACACGGAGAGATTGGTGGAACTTTTTGAGTTCATTTGCGAAACGAAAACCTTTCCGGAAGAATGAAGGGATGATCTGCTGATCGAATTCTTAAAGAAGAGAATGACACCTAGAAGGGTCAATATTGTCAGTGTTAAATAAAATTCTATTTCAAGTTGAAAAGAATAAGGAGGCAGGTAGATCGAATTCTGAGTAGGTAAGAAGCATGTTTCAAAGAAGGGCATTGTATGTAGAAACGATTAATATCCTGTGGATAATTATGCAGCAGTGTATTGGGGGAACTCTATTGTCTATTTAGCTTTTATGGATTTTGAGAAAGAAGGCATTCGACAGTGTGCTGGGGGAGAAACATGTAAAAAGAAAAGAATGTATGGATTAACAGAGAAAATCATGGTTATTAAAAAATCAATCGTATAGGGAATATACTTCACGTGTAAAGTTGTAGTACATGAGGGTGACTTAACGGAGGCTTCTGTAGTAAATGATGGTGTGAGACAGGGATGACTTTTAACACCAGCCATTTTTTTATGGTGATGGATGAGGTC
>JABUQX010048665.1:0-20000 GCA_015478945.1 Trachelipus rathkii | reverse complement strand
TTTAGTCTATATATATATATATATATATATAATATAGTATATATATATATATAATATATATATATATATATATATATATATATATTATTGTGATATATATATATTATATATATTATATATATATATAAAACCTAAATTTTTATATTTTAATTTTAATTTTTTATGAAGCTTAAAATTAATTATTGTATATTCGTTTTATTTTTATTTCGTTGTTTTATAGGAATATTCGATTTAGATAAATGTTGATTAAATTAATTTTTGTAAATAATTGTATAGCATTTTTTTTAAATATATATCGATATATCGTATTTTATGGGCAAAATTATAAGGTCTGGTAAAATAGTAGGGACAAAAAATTGCATGTTTAAAATTAATAATAATAATAATAATAATAATAATAATAATAATAATAATAATAATAATAATAATAATAATAATAATAATAATAATAATAATAATAATAATAATAATAATGTGAACATGTAAACATTCCTTCTAACTATCAATAAAGATGTTAATAATTTGATTGAATAAATATTTATAACAACCATTACCAACCCACACATTAGCATATAGAATTTTAATTTAAAAAAAATAATAAGCAAATAGATCACCGCTATATAACACTCAATCATATCTAGTTCTACTATTATTTTCTTGTGTGAAGAACTAACTCTCCTCAGTAAGAGGAATTAACTCTCCTCAGTAGGAAGAATTAACTCTCCTCAGTAGGAAGAATTAACTCCTCAGTAGGAAGGATTAACTCCTCAGTAGAAAGAATTAACTCTCCTCAGTAGGAAGAATTAACTCTCCTCAGTAGGAAGAATTCACTCTCCTCAGTTGGAAGAATTAACTCCTCAATAGGAAGAATTAACTCTCCTCAGTAGGAAGAATTAACCCTTTTCAGTAGTAAGAATTAACCCTCCTTAGTTGGAAAGATTAACTCTCTTCAACAGGAAGAGTTAACTCTCCTCAGAAGGAAGAATTAATTCTCCTCAGTAGGAAGAATTAACCCTTCTCAGTAGTAAGAATTAACTCTCCTCAGTAGGAAGAATTGAGCCTCTTCAATAAGAAGAATTAACTCTCCTCAGTAAGAAGAATTAACTCTCTTCAGTAGGAAGAATTAACCCTTCTCAGTAGTAAGAATTAACTCCCCTCAGTAGTGTTATGTAAATATTTGATAACCCTTTATCATCTCCCAAAGAAACCTCCATAAAAAGACACCCATTTTCTTCAACCTCGTCTCATAATTCTTATTTACAAAACCCCAAGTCATTCATTCTTATAAGTTGTACTTCCTCAATCATTTCAATGTACTTTCTTCATTTGGAAGGCGTTCAAACTTCTTCAAAGTATTCAATTAACGATCTAACCTAACCATTATAAGGTTTGATAATTATGTTCTTACTTGTGTAAGCAACATTTCGGTTTATATTTCCTATCATTTTATTAATTCAACTTCAAAATTTCAAATTGCTTCAAATAACCCCACTCAAATCAATTTTTTTTTTGTTCAACAGACGAACACCATTTCCTATTAATGTGATGATTAAAATCCTTTTTTAATTCGGCTAGTTAACAATATTCGCTTTTGAAATTCGTTTGCCTTCTTTTAGCTCAACCAGAAGTTTATCCATGTCAGGTTTAATGAAGATAATTTTCACCATTTTGCAACTACAAACAAGAAACTCTTCAGCCATACCTGTTTTCTCTTACAGTAAATAATATTTCAGCAACTTTAACCACTTTGGATTTTCTTCTGATCTGTTTTATACTCTTCATTGAATAGGGCTCTGCTCGTGAGATGTCGTTATTATATATATATATATATATATATATATATATATATATATATATATATAATAATATATATATATATATATATATATATATATATATATATATATATATATATATATATTATTATATATATATATATATATAATATATATATATATATATATATATATATAATCAGAGCAATTTTTTCGCCGAGTTTTTTAAGTAGTATAGTAGAAGGCCTTAAAAATTAATATCAATAGAACTGCAAGAATATATTTAAAAGTATTACATGGTCTTAATAAGCTGTTAGTACATTAGCTTACAGTTCTTATTTTATCTTGAGCCTCTGTCAGACGTTGTTATTCCGTTTTCTAAATAAATTAATATATTTTGTAAGTTTGTGTAAAATTGTTAAAAATGATAAAATTGTTATATTAACATTATTTTTGCTTTTATATTTTTGAAAAAAAGGTGTGGTGGAAGAATGTTTTTAAGTGTGGGATCAAATGTATATTCTTCTTTTTGTGTATGTTAAAATTAGGAAGATTTTTTATGCGTAGTGATTCTATGATTTTGCGTTGTGTGGGGTCGGGTAGTACCTGTAGGATGGGGCGCATATCTTTTATGTTAATGTTATGA
The DNA here is from genome assembly GCA_015478945.1 of Trachelipus rathkii. Taxonomy (NCBI): domain Eukaryota; kingdom Metazoa; phylum Arthropoda; class Malacostraca; order Isopoda; family Trachelipodidae; genus Trachelipus; species Trachelipus rathkii. The sequence goes on along the minus strand of JABUQX010048665.1, from coordinate 17,579 downwards.
TTGAGATGGATCTGTGTGTGGTAAGAGCGGAGTTTTGAGAGTCGTAAGAAAGATATGTTTATGTTGATAGAGCCTTCTGTTGAAGTCATTTGTTTAGGCCTATGTAATGTGAGTTGCATTGAAAGCATGGGATTTTGTATATGCATTGTGAGATGGTTATTTTGTATATGAGTGGGGTGGTTTGAAAATTCTTTTCAGAAACGAGGTGTTAGAGGAGGGTTAGTCTTAATGATTGATGGGTAAAGTTTTAAGGATTGACTGATGTGGGTAATGTGAGAATGGTAGATAGGTGAGAGAGTGTGTGTTAGGTTTCAGGTGTAATTTCTTGAATTTATATTTCTTTTTTGTAAGTGATCTTTTGATTGTGTAGGTAGGATAAGAGAGTTTCTTGAAAGTATTGAAAATGTATTTGATTTCATTTTGTAGAAGAGTAGGGGAACAGATGCGTCAAGCTCTTAAGAAGAGAGCAGTAAGAACACCAGATTTAATGTGTTGAGAGTGTGTGGAGTACCAATGTATGTAAGAAGGGTTGAAAGTAGGTTTGCGGTAAACGCTAAAGAGTAGGGTAGGACTATTATGCCAAGAGAGGAGGCTATCTAGGAAAGGTAGAGTGTGGTTGTTAGAGAGTTCCATTGTGAAATTTATATTAGGGTGGATGAAGTTGATGTAGTCAAGTATGAGAGTTGGGTTGGTGGTTAAGGGAGTGGAGATAAAAATATCATCCACATAGAACATAGGAAGAAAAAGAATAAAAATTCATTTCGCCCGTAGAACATCTATTTATGTATCATAGAGGTTAATTACGAAAATCTTTTTATGATCCGACCTCCCATTCCGTGTGGCCGTTAAGTAACTTTGTCCCATATTTGTAATTACTAGCTATCATATACTGATTCAAACTATTCCAAACATATTTGAGTTGCCAATTTGAAATACGGTGTACCTTAACCTTACACATTATCCTACTGAACTCGTATGCCACTTATCAGCCCAACCAAGAACATTGTCCAAGACATGCTGAGCTTTAATGCAAACCTCAAGATTCACATCAAATGTATAGGCAATTTAGTTTCATCAGCAAACTTAGACACTTTGATTTTTACTTCATCATCCACTATTCATCAATCCATTAATATTTTTAGAAAAAAAACTTAATCCAACATAGAATCATAAGGATCCGAAAGCCACCTTGATGATTTATGATTATTAAGAACTCTTTACACATTATCTTCTGTTACTCATCCAAGTTTTATAAAGTTATAAACTTTTCCTTCTACACCAAATTTTGTTAGTTCTTGCACCAGTTTATCATTAGGTAATTATCAAATGTTTTACTGAAATTTAAATAAATAATATCAAGCGGTTCGTTTTGACAACACAATCAGTCATATACTCGATGAATTTTACATATATATTATATATATATATTATATATATAAACCTGGTTTAATAATATATTATATATATATATATATATATATATATATATTATAATATATATATATATATATATATATATATTATATGAATTATTAAACCCTTGTTTAATAATATTATTAAATATAACTCTACGTCCATTGTAGATTCTTTCAATATATATATATATATATTATATATTATATATATATATATATATATATATATATATATATATAATATATTATATATATATAATATATATATATATACTATAGTATAGATATACTATTATATATATATAATATATATATATATATATTATATATAAATATATATATATATATATATATATTATATATATATATATATATATTATATATATATATATATATATATAATATATATATACTATATATAGTATATATATATATATATATATATATATATATATATTCCTTTCATTTCCCACAGAGGGAAGTAGAGTGTGTAACATACACTGAAATAAAATAATTAAGTAGAAAAGATTGACGTAAGTCGTAAGGAAAACCCACACCCCCCCCTCATACCCTTAAAAATTCACCTTAGGGTTTCACCAGACCGCGACGCACCCTCACTGTGGTATCCCGTCAATCTAAAGTTCATCCACTGGGTTAGGCACACATCCATACCCCCTCACAGAAGCCCGCAGTTCATTCCCATTATGCACCTTTCTTCTTGTCTCTGCCAAACTCGCATTCCTTTCCTTCAGACACTCCTTTACTTACTCGGTCAGCTATTCCTTCGGTTTTCCAGCGGTTCGATCCCCAGCACACTCACCACTATACATCCAGTTAACCAACCGACTATCATCTATCATTTCCATATGACCAAATCATCCTAATACACTCTCAGCTATTCCCTCATTTACACCTTTGTTCACACCAGACAACTGCCTAACACTTTCATTTCTCATTTTATCAATTTTTCACACACCCAACACGTCCCTAAAGGTTGTCCATCTGAATAGATTGTGCCTTAGATCTATTATACCTCTTATTCCACACCATAGTTTCACTACTATGCATTAACACAGGTAACAACATACCCGCATGCAAAACCCTACCACACTCAAGACTTAGTCCCTTTGTATCCACCAAAGATTTAACTGCACAAGCTACCTTCCTACTATTCACAAATTACTTACTACACTGCATCGTTTGTTCCCTTTTCATCTAACATATAGTCTAAATATTTAAACTCAGATACTTGTTCCAATTGATCACCATCCATCATGATTTCACGCCGAGAACTCTCTTCGCCCACTGCCATCACCTTACTCTTATCTACATTTACTTTCAACCCCTACTTATATATATATATATATATATATATATATATATATAATATATATATATATATATATATATATATATATATATATATATATATATTATATATATATATATATATATATATATATATATATATATCTATATATATATAATATATATATATATATATATATAAGACTTTAGATCTTTTACGTATCTTTACTATATATGACTACTTTATATATATATATATATTATAATATATATATAGTAATATATATATATATTATTATATATATTATAAGTATATTATAATATATATATATATATATATATATATATAATATATATATATATATATAATATTAGTTTATATATATATATTATATTACTATATAATTATATATTAAGATATAAAAGCATTATAACCTGTTTACAACTTTTTAAATATATGAATGCTGTAAGGTAACTTGGAGACGATATCACTCACTCCTGTGAATATGCTACACCTTAGTTACTGTATATGTGATTATACGTAAATTTAGGTGACTATATATGGATGAAAGTCTGGTATATGTATATATATATATATATATATCAATATATTATATATATATATATATGGTAGGTGAGAACCATAAAAAAGAACATAACCCAATTTCTTATGTGTAGAGTAGAGTAGGTTATCATTGTTAGTATATGCAATAACCCAATATGGTAAATATTACAGTCATGTATATATATATTATGAGAATGTGATATGTATAGGTAGGCTGACGAATATTACTGGGATATACTTTCACGTATATATAATATAATATAGCCTTATTGAAAGTATAAAATATTTTAGAACAGACTATATATCATACCAAATTTAATATACCAAGGTTAAAATATGTGTCATTATAAAATACATTAAATTCTTTACATTTCCAGATCTTACTTGCCTTTCGAAGCAAAGAATTTGACGAACATTTTTCACATTCTTCTGATAGAATCCATCATCCATTATTTGAGGAACATTCTTACGTCAATTAAAAAGCTACGGATTGTAGGTGATGTCATTAAAGTGGAGACGTTCCTTTACCTTGGTGGTAGACTCTCTCTCTCTCTCTCATCGTGGCTCGAATCTTCATCTCTCGCATCATCCTAACGGGGCTCTCTCTCTCTTTCTGCCCTAAATCCGTCCTCTCTCTCTCTCCTCTCTCTGCTTTATTGATCATTGGCATATCAGATTGAAAAATCTTGGTGGGAAATTGGTCAATTTAGACGCTGATTGTAAAATTGTTTTTGTCAACACGTTAGCTTCGTAAACTTCTCTTCAAGTAATGTTACTTTCCGTAACTTGTTCAGAACAGCACACACACACACACAACACACAACTCACCACATAAATACCACACACACCCACACAAGGAAACACCTACACACACACACTAAACATCTAATCTACACTACAGCCTACACACAAGAACTAACGCATCGTACATAAGAAATTGAATTAGTGCCAAGTTGCTGTTTTTAAGGGACATGTGGACCACTGGACGGATCGGACGTTAAAGTATGAGTGACTTTTACCTCCCTTGTTCTCCTGAAACAAAATTTTTTAAATTTTCCAGTATCTGTTTTTTCTTTATACTCTATTCAGGTATTTTAAAGATTCTATACTCTCTCTCGTCTCTCTCTCTCTCTCTCTTCTCTATCTCTCTCTACATACTACTCTCTCTCTACCTCCTCCTCCGTAAACTAGTATATATCACGGGCTATAACCTACTAGGTCAATTATCTTATTACGTCTGTTAAATAGTACAATTAAAACTATAATATCAGTGAGTATATACCCGATATATAAAACCTGATCATACTATAATATACTAATAAACTATATTAAATAAGTATAACTAATATATAATATATATAATAAATATATATAGTTAATACATATATATATATATTAATATGATATATATTAATAATATAATATATATATATATATATTAATATGGAAATAATTATCCTATTATAAATAGTTAAAGTTTAAATAAAAGTGGCGTTAGATATTCTAGAATGATCAGCCGAACTTACTGCTCTATAGTGCATCCCTGCATTGTTGAACTGATATGTAAATGTAATAGTACATATAAAAATCATCTCAATAATAGTTAATATAATGGATATCTACGAGATGTTTATCAATTAAAGTGATTCTTTTATTAATAATATTAATATATATATTAAATGTGTGACTTAATAATTAATAATAGTATATAAAGAAATTTATAATAATCTTTAATTTCTCCAGATAAAGTTTCGTCTTGTATAGTTATACTCCTTCTTCTCCATATTTATATACCGAGTGGCGTCGGTAGCCGCAATCGGAAGAAATTTTTTAAAATTCTTTCGTCTGATAGGGCGCACCAAGATAGTGGGGGGGAAAAGACCGATATGTCCCTCCACTGTCCAAAACTGTTACGCGCTCTGCTGAGGGCGAGAGAACCTGACTACATATTGGGATCATCTTTGGCTGTTTTGATTTAGGCCTTCAAAGGAACGTCTTATTGCCCCTCTATCGCTTAAACACCACCTCCCAGACCAAATATAACGGAGACAATTCGATAAAACGATGAAAATAACTTATGGAACTAAAACCTTAACGGCTAAACTTAATGCCTTGAAATAATCGAAAAATATAAAAATCGATTACATCGTTCTTTCGATATATAATCTAAATATCGGTTTTTAATACCCTTATTATTATTTATTAAAGTAGGAGAAAAACCTAAATATAATATATATATAATTAGATTATATATTATAATATATATATATAATAATATATATATATATATATATTAATATTTATAAATATATATATAATTTATTAGGGTCAATCCTCAATTATCTTTTATAAAAGGATAAATTACATTATAAAAGTGGTCTATGTAATTATATACGACAATTTACGTACGAATTGCTTGTAATTGAGCAGGTATACTATATATATATATATGGACCAAGTTACTTACACCCGCCCACACGGAACGGGAAGCGAGGTCGGATCAAAAAAAAATTTGCCAAAGAGTCTACTATCGTGTTAGGATCTTAAAACATATCACCCTAATAAGAAAGATTTAATCGAATTCAGCAGCGGAGAGAGTTTCCACCGCAAGTTGTTTTTTAAAATCATGTTTGGATATATTTTAATAATGTTAATTTGTATTTTTTTTTTTTATTCTTATTTTAGATTCCTATTTTTTTCTAAGAGGGTGAAGGATGGAGTGGTTCACCGGGTCATGATTTGCGGAGAGGATGGACTGAAAGTTTTGATCCAGCGAGAGAAAAGGAAAGGGAAGCATGTCAATCTGCGGGAGGGTAAAAAAGGGAGAAATTTCACGCTTAACCTAGTCCTCTCCACACTCCTCCCCTCTCTCCTGCTCTTCTGTCTTTTTCCCGCTGCGTATGGCCTATGAGACTCTGATTCTTTTCCCCTATATTTTCTTTTCGCATACCGTCTATACAATACTACGAGAGAAGAACGTTACATATTATTCACGCAGCGCAAGCTAGGAACGTATTCCACATTTAGAGACTTAAAAAGAAAAATAAAAAAAATAAAAAATAATAATATATATTATTTTATATTCTGGTTTTTAATAGTGTGTTCGCAATACCTTCTCTTCTTCGCGCTACCGAAATGTTTCAACTATTTATTGCTCAATTAGAATAATCGTGTGAGCTGTATTCAAAAATACCCTCAGTAAATATTAACTTTATATTCATATAGTTGTTCGATTTTTCGTCGGATATTATCGGGAGTGCTGTTTAAACTAACTTTTTAAAGGACAAAACGTTCCTTATTATTCATACTATATACACAACAAAATACAATAATCATAATAATATTATAAATATATATTAATTAATATAATATATTAATATAATATTATAAATATTATATTTATATATATATATATAATTATAATATTATATAATTTAATATTTATAATAATTAATTTAAATATCTTCGAAATCAATTAAAGGACATATCGCAAATTCGATGTGACATTTTATTTACATAAAATACGAACTAATAAATGATATATTATGAGCAAAATATTTTTGCCATATAGAACTAATAGATTTAATACTGGTTATTACTATTAATACTATATTAATCACGTCATACAATAAAATTCCGTATACCTCCTATAGGTACCGATATCTGAATATTACCTGATATAATACAATACTTTATATAATTAAATAAAATCTAGATACCTATATACTACTACACCTATAGTATAATATAACTCCTCATGGATACCCTCTCATGATTCCATTAATTTATTAACGTAAAGGAATTGGTCTCATTTGCACATCAATGGTTGTAAATTGCAAAATATCTAATAACAATTTATGTGAAAATAAATTCTACTTAATTTTTTCATTCCGGGTCTTTATGAATTTAAAGATAGTAAAAAATCAATCGCTTATAGTATATATTGCTCTAGTCAATATATTATAATAAACATCAATTCTGAGATACTTTTTAATTTCTGTATATTTATACATAGTATTTTGTTTTATTCCAATGCTTAGTCAATTTAGAGTTATCTCAAAATAATTATATAGGTAAAGTATATATGGATACCAATTTATATATTCAAGAAAAAATTATTAGATAATCAGATAGAGATAAAATTGCGTTTACTTAAAAGTATAATAATATATTAAAATTTGATATCCCCTACTATTATTATTATGTTAAAAGCAAACTTGATCCCCGTAATAACAAATATTAGCAAAAACCAAGTTAATTGGCATCTCTCTCTCTTACGTTACGTCTTACATCTCATCTATCTCTTTATCCTCTCTCCAGTAGGACCTCGCCAACCACTTTCGAAAAAGTCTTTTTCGACGCGTATAGGTTAGTTCTTCCTAAACTTCACTTATTGGCGCAATCAATTGATGCGCTATGTGTAAAAAATAGTTTAAAAAATAATAAAATAATTATTGAGTTCGTTACTCACATTAAGAGATAGGAATAATCCTCGCTTTCCCAGTAGATACTATTAGCAATCTATAAATTTACTTATATAAAATATTATGCAGTGTTTTGGATGTAGAAATTAATATTGAACGGAACAATCTCTTTAATATATATATAAAAAAAAAGTTAAACAAAATAACATGGATTGGTGAATATCAATATAAAAGTTGCATCTAAGCAATATTCTTACGAAATAAAATATTTCTATGAATTTTCTCTCAAAAAATAGTAAAAAAAATAAATTATCCAATCTTTCTAAAATATTAACATAACTATAAATAGTTCAATGTGTGCTATTTATTCCGTGGTCTTATAAATAATATACTTCAAGTACTATAAAAGAGCATATTGCGAGAAGCTTCTCTCCCCCACAAAAAGGAAATATTTAGAAGGCAAAAAAAAAGAATGAAATGATAAGAAAGTTTTTTTTTCCTTTACAAGTGTTTATAGTGACAAATCTATAATTTTTATTTAGAATATGATCTCTCTGAATATAATTTTTTATCTTTTAGAACATATTCCTTCTTTATATCTACATTCCCTTGTGGTCAGGGTCATGTGTCAAGTCCCCTCTCAATAAAATATTTCCACTGCAATAGACACACATACACACACACACACACACACACTCCCTCTCACATAAACACACAAAACACTTAAAATAGATGTTGTGAGTTCCGCAGAATTAAGCTTTCTGTTTTTAAATTTCGTGCAAATCTAATGAAAATTAAATAATTATTTCCCAATTTAGCTTTCGCAAATTTTCCTAATATTTAACTCTGGAAATCAAAACATTCCCCTTTACATATTAAATAATATATAACTTACTAGTAAAAGCGATTGTTAGATCTTGACTGCGTAGATTTTTTTCACCCTTATGGCTACTATTTATTATAAAATAATAATATATTAAAAATTAATTTAAAAATACAGTGTGAATTTTATTGATCTGACTATTGTCTGCATTGCTCTCCCTTTAGAAATCGGCTTTGATTCCTAGTACATGGCACTAAAGGATTAGGATTTAATGCGATAAAGCTAGAATATACAGGGTGAATCGAAAACACAAGGATATGGAAAGTGGAGTGCTCTGCCACTTACGTAAATTATTCAAAAGGTACCATATAAACCTATATTAAATTAATTGGGGATTCCAGCGGTATCACAGGGGAGAAGAATTCACAAAATTTAATGTGTTAATCTACAAATGGTTAGTAGTATGTTAGGGATGATATGCCAAGAAAATCATTTTGTTTACGGGACGTTAAATCCAAGTTTGGAGGGAGCCTGGGAGCCACGTCGACCCAGTTGTTCTACCACCTTATAAATCCATCCGCGCCACATAATTCGATTAATTGCTTACAAGATCCGTGTGTAAAATGTGGAGAGCTATATGTATAAGTCAGCCATAAGGAATGTAGCTTATTTTTATTGCCCCTCTAAAGCGGTTTTATCTTGTTTATAGAATGTTAGTTCCATGTAGAACATACGTAGTTTATTACTTATCAGGAAAATTTTTATCAAATTTTCCCATATCAAAGAAAGAGGTGTCGATATATTCATGTTTTCTGTTCTGAAATGTCATTCTTCGCAAACTGCAACTTGAGACTCAGTTCCTTAATAGTTTAGCAAGCAATGAATAATATCAACCCAACGTTGAAAATATGCTCGAATCCACGGTGCCAATTTCTATATGTCTAAAAAAGTACAGAAGTACTTTGTAGCGATTGTTTTTCTGAAGGAGAGGTTATTGCTCGCGTCATTGTATTCACAGCATAGGATTTTTTACGTTAACCAATATTATTATCTCTTATGTGTTTTTAAAAATTATTAAATAGTAAAAGATGCTTGATAATTTTATTTTTCTAGGTTCTAGGATGTAGAAGTAGGATGATGAACATTTCAGGTATATTTATGTAGTATCGGGAAAGAATGCAAAATCTTTTTATTACATTAGATTAATTTTGTTTGTGATCCCTACCTCAACCAATTGGAGAAAATGTTGTCTATAATATAACAATTATTTTTGAAGATTTTTTGTTATAGCGAAGTATTCATTGTTCCGAGAGAACAAAATTTCTAAAAAACGTAATTATCACATAATAAACAAAGAAATCCATCTACATGTTCCCAAAAAATAATGTGCACCTCCTGCCGAGGGACTACATAGCCTGAAAATTATTCTAATCCCACGTCGCCATATAAACAGAAACAAAAAAAAAAATTATCGCACGAAATTTTTCATTTCAAAAAAATTCAAAAAATGTAGGGTTTAGTGGAAATTTGGACAACGCTGAGATCAAAACTCAAAAAATCGAAAATATATAATTCTGTACTTTTTTAGATAATGGATTCACTATTATCTATGGCAGATATATTCAATAGTAATTGAAGTCATTTGTAAAAATTCGTAGGATTAGTTGCTCTCCAAAAATAAATGTCAGAAAACTATGGATTTTCATGTTAATATTTTGATATTAAATATTGAAAATTCTGAAGAAGAATTGACTTTAACTTTAGTCAACAGATAAAAACACCGTGAAAATCAACGTTAAGGAGTGGCAAAAAAGCTACATTTTGGTGTTTATATATTCAAAATTCGGCTGAATAAATTCCGAATTTTATGTATAACTATATATTATATATATTAGTATGTCCGTAAATCCATGGTTCCATTATTCTTTATTTGAGGGTGAGCGCGCTGCAATGGGGCCTAGCCACCAGAGCGCCAAAAATTAGGCAGAAAATCTTGCCAGACTTAAGATATGTCTTTGCGATAAAAAATAGATCTTTCCACTGCAAAATAAATATGTCGCCCTTACACTTGCTATTTTTCATAAGGAGGTGGTCGAATGCAAGAAAGAATACTTCGTCTATGGAAGCGTGTGTCGTGCTATGATATGGCGTAGTGCTAACATAAACTCGATCACACATATTCGTATAATTATTATTCTTTAGCCGTAATTTAGGTTAATTGTAAGGTGCTGAATAGGTTGAGTTTATTAATAAAAAAAATTTGGTTAAAAATGGGTGTATATATATATATATACTGCTCCGGCTCAAGCGGTAATATCATAAATAGGCTCACGCTTATAAGGCGCCAGTCGCTCACTATATAATGTATTTGAACTTTAATCATGAGTATATATGGTATAAAGTTTACAGTGGGTCCTGTATTATTGGCTTTGATAAATTTCATGAAATACTATTTAGCTGAGCAAAGTACTGTCTCAATACACTTAGTATATCTATTGAATATCATTCCGCGTGCTACAACGATATATACTATATATATATATTCATATAATAAGTGCCACCACATTTATTAGGTATAATAAACTAATACTCTAGGTGGGTATAAATAATGAGCTAAGTTGAAGGGAAGACCGGTAGTTAGTATATATGGACATATAAACCCCGTTATCTGGATATTAAGGCCTAATCGGTATAAGTAGTAACGAGCTAATACGTATAGAGTATCTAATATACTGGTAAGAGCTACTATATATATATATAAGTAATAATGATCCACAATTAATAATCTAATGATGCTCAGTGTCTGTTCTATAGTGCTCTAGTACTCAATATATATACCCTATAAGCGCACGAGACTACCAGTCATAAAATAGTGTTAAAACACGTCTACGTTTCGGGTTACAAATTGCAGGCTGTTGCCTGTGCACGCTATCAACCCGCGGATATAGACCGAAACGGATTCTCGTTTGCTACACGATCAACTTCATGAGATCACGCAATGATGAACGATTTCTGCAGAAGATTGTGTTTAGCGACGAGGCGACATTCCATGTCTCTGGAAATGTTCATGCCATAACATATGGGCACTGAAATCCCTTTGCCTACGTCTCAGAGTACAAACTATTAACAGCCCTATATAAAGTGTAATGTGATGTGGTGATTATGATATAGTTATATTAGATCATGTGAATGACTACATTAATGATAATAACAGTTGATAGGGCCCTAATTTTTTTTCTATATATTATATACTGAGTCAAGTATAATATATATATCGTAGGGATATAGCATTACTATATTACGTGACATTTGGAGTTGTAATTGACTATAAGTTATCAATTTAATAATTTTTCAGATAATATAGGTGTTCATCTTTCAACATGACGGCGCTCCTCCACACTACGCCGCCATTGTTCTTGAGTAGTTGTACCTGAAATTACATAAATCATTCTTATACCAGCGGTACTTGGATGTAATTTAGCAGTGTTCTCATGTCACCCGCCTATAGGTCACTCACACACCGATCCATATATCTAACGCCCTGTATATAGATCTTTGATACTTGTTTATATCATAATCAGGTCTATCGTACTATACTCAACCAATCAATATGCTACTCACCATCGTTGACTTTTTCCCAATACTATGGCACCCGACAGCGTGTTATGCGCTGCATTTTAACATACGAGAATCACAGAACTGTATTAATCAACTCTAGCTTGGAAACGACGCAGAAACATCCATTGAATAGTCGTGTTGAGGTGATAGTAGAGTAATGAACCCATTAGGTCTCTCGATACATTATGAGAGATGTGAACCCTAGCGTCTTACCGCCCCCCTTTATACCTTTTAGTGAGAAGCGTCGACCACACATGAAAAAGCTCAGACAATTCAAGGCACACACCATAGACAGCCTCTGCTACCACGTACCGCATGAAGGTATCTCGAGAACATACCACGAGGCCTATGCGCTCATCTTCGTACAATTGTGGGGTTCGAAATGCAACTCTCCAGCCAGGTGTTTATTTCTCGCCATATCAACCTTGAGTTAGCCTCCTTCAAAGGAACCGCCTACTTCACCAACATAGACTTGACCACTCCCCTTTCTTCTCACCACCTGCCCAAACTCGCTCGTATACGTCTCCATCACAAGCAGCATTCTCTTTTCGCCTGAACTTCAATCCCACTTCTTTCTTCGGTATTTCACTCAAGCCGTATGATGTACCCGCTTACATCATTTACGCCAGCTGTTACATCCTTTAACCAATATACCGTCTAATTCCATCCTTCCACTATAATGACCAACTCAATCTCAATTATATACGTACTGTTTAATTTATTCTATCTCAATTTTAACCACTTATCTTCACTAACTACACATTAACTCTCTAATACGTTCATTCCCACTTTTATCAATTCTTCTCACACCTAACACACCCTAAGATTATTTTAGTCGCTGTAACTACAATTGCATTTTACTTAATGAATATATACCTCTTCCAGAACCATAGTCTCTATATTATTAATTACTCATTAACATTATAGTAACTCAACATATCAACTCATGATAATAGATTTCCTAGCGCACTCAAGACTTATAGTCTACTTGCACTTTTACATCCACCAACATTTTAATTGCAACAGCACACCTTCTCTACCCATTCTACAATCTTATCTATCTATCTAAACTGCTGCTCATCATCCGTCACCCTTATCAATTCCAACTTAAGTATCTATCCTATAGAAATTTAACAATCTTAAACTACGCTAGTACTACCTTTGCTTTCAGTTTCTGAATCGTACGTCTCAAGTTCTTAAAATTAGAACCAAACTAATCCTGCCAAGTCCCCCTCATTTTTTCCTTTGAGTTGATTTATTGCGAAAGACAGAAAGTCCGTTTCCACAGGCATTAAACCATTAGCATTACTTCGACACGAGGACTGTCACCTCAGCAGTAACTCAAGCCAGACTTTCGAGTACGACTGGTCTTCTATCTACGTCTGGTGCTTTCACAAACCCTCTTGTTTACACCACATGCTATCTCCTAAATTTGTCCCTCTGCCCAATGAAGGTTTCCGCAAGTCCGAACATAATTCGTTACAATTATATATAACTTCAAACCTTCTCCTCAGGATTCCGCCAAACAAAAGACCAAATCATCCTCCACTCTCTGTCTACATGTCAAATCCATCATATAATAATACGTATCTTCCTCCTGAGGACCCCAAGAGCTCTACAGGGAATTCTTTCATTTAGGCACTCCTTAATTTTTCATTTAGTCACAAATTCTGATAAAAACTCAGAGAGCGACTTCATCCGGCTAAGCTCATACAATAATCTCATATCGACGTCTAGTTTCCTCGACCTACTTATCTTATCTATATTGAGCTCTAACCCATGCCACTTTCAACGATCCATTATATTAACCCTACGCACGTGATAACATCGTACTATCGTGTACATGGCGATACTAGCATAGCTTAATGTTTTGCATTCCATTATCACAAATATATCCCACACACTCCATACCCACAACCATTATCTATATCATCTATCACTATCCTTTGAATAACTCTTCATGTGAGATTCCCCCTATTAATATTTCCTATCATACGCAACTAGACGAGCACAATTTCCATGCTAAAACCGCTCTTCGACAAAATACGTAGACATTGATTTAAGCTCTATTGTTGTTTGATACCTTTCCTACGCTCTACATTTCCTCTGCATTATAAACAAGTCTCGGTTCTCAAACTGTGCTGAACAGACCTAGGAGAAAATATTGATCACATCCCAATTTGTGCTAATGAACACGTGAACACTATTTCTCTTCTAAACGTTACCAATGGCTTTGTTTCATATTTTCCCTCTCAATATCTAGATCCTTATGATCAGAGTCATCGACGCACTCTTTCTCGACGATATGAAGGTAAATATCTCACATATACATGCATTAGACAAGTATTTCACCAAAATTGAAATCATTAACAGAGTTACAAAATAATCTATCTGAAATACATCTCTACCTGTATTTGTTACATATTTGATCCCTTGTCTCTCGTCCTTGGATTAACCCTTATATAAAGAGGCCAGGTCTCAACTATTTGACACTCCTTCGCTCCAATCCCTTGGAGCATTATGTATTTACCTCCATAGACGCATTTGTTCACACAAGAAATTTCCATATCCAAATCAGACCTATCAATCTCGCTTCGCTTTCCTAAGAGTCCTATCAATCACCACCGTAAAGTTTCATCTCTTTAGAACAAGATTTAACCTTTTCTTTAAACTTTGTCCCTCACCTCCTACCAACTATCCTCACCATCCTATTCTACGTATATAGGCCTTCTACATCCAAAAAGTAGACACGTACTTCCATACTCTTTTGCAAACCATCAACCCGCACCACTTATATCATATCATTTCTTCGTTATTGGCCATTTTATGCAGCGACTATCTTTCGTAGACTCCACCCGGTTCCTTTCACACTCCCCTCACATCCATTTCATTTCAGTTACAGATAAAAAGCACCCATCCTATTCAATATTTCCATCCCGCGACATTCCAGTCTCCAGAATTCTCCTTTCTTTCAACACTTTCGCCGCTTCCCTTCCCCTTGGAAGAGCTTCCGTTGGAAATTCCCCTTGCAACGGCTGCCCTCTATTTGACCATCCTCTTTCCAACTTGCTCAATTTTACCTCATTTCCATGATACCCCTAATAAACAATATATAGTTCTTCCAGAGAAGATCTCTCCTTTGAAACTTCATCATATTTGGCCTTAGATAGTGCCAAATTCATACCACCTCGCTCTTTTTTACCTCTTTTATAGTTCGTCAAGCTTAGTGTGCTCATTCACCTGGCTCTTCCATTTCCGCAGAAATTTCCCCACTCCAACCTTTGTTATAACCATTCTTACAATGTGCGGTAATTAGCACCAATTTCTAGACTATGGCGTTCTTTTGTCTCACTCTAGCTAACAACCACTTCCTTCATTTCCTTCCAGATTTATTGCGTCCAGATTAGTTCAGTTTCAACTTGTTCACATTCGATATTCTAGGATATCTCATTTGACCCTGATTACTTTTGTCAAGTATTACTTCTCATATATTTTATTTTATCTTCTATTATCTTGCTTCACTTACTTTCTTCACTCTTAATTCTATCCCAACTCTTCTTCCTCTTGTCAATTACTTTATCTCTCCAATACAATTTCTGTTAAAACTCCACCACCAAACTTAATTGTTTTACCTAACATTTACTAGAGACAATTGAGATAGATCCGAGTATAATCTCAATATTTACTTAACCTACCCCCTTCATCGACTTAATTTTCATTTTCCCAAACACATATCTTATCCAATGCAATCAAAGTCGATCAATCCTTTTCACCAAACCAAAATTGCAAGGTACATATCTACCTATTTTATCTAGAATACCATCTACTGAGATCTACCTCTTACACTCCCTTCATCAAGCAGTATACTTATGAATAGACATCTCCTCGTCGCTTAGAAAGATTAAGTATACTCGCACTAGGAACCTCTACTCCTTCACAGAAATCATACTATACGCTTCTGCCAAAGGGTCACTGCATAATTGGTTAAAATAGTATAGTTTTCTCCGAATTGAAAATATAACATCCTCTCTTTTTTTTGCTTTAGTAACAACACTATCAAGCGCGTATTGTAAGCGTCACCCCATACTAGCCACCTCAAATTCTGACAGCTCCTATTTCGAAACTTACCTCCAGTGCCAAAACATCATCCAGATATATCACCAGAGAAAATCGTACACCTCTTCGTTTCTTAACATAGTACCCATCCAGAATGTATCCATTATTGTTTCATTCACACAAATACTAATCCAATGAGACTCAGTGTATGGGTGCCCTTCTGAAAGCTTTTCTAACTCTCAAGCTAGCATCAAAGCCACTCGTCATTCTCTGCCTTTCTGCTCTATTCTTTCCCAACAACTAACACGCTAAAACGAAACGATTTCACACCACACCACACCAGCACCAACGTCGTATTTTCAACAGTAACTCTTGTTCCATCTTTTGTTGTTTACTCATCTTGTGACCCGGAGGGCGAACACTCAGTTTAAATATTATATATGCTATTCTAGCCAACCGCTACCTGGTATATATTATAATTATGACATTATGATATAAATGATTAAAAAACCATGTTCAATATTTATTAAATAATAATGCATTACGAATCAATTATAAAATCTAAAAATTAATTATAGCCTAAATTTATATTATTACTCTCTTTATATACTATATAATATAATATAGATTATAAGTATATATATAATATATAATATATATATTATATATATATATATATATATATAATTAACTATATATATATATTATTATAATTAATAATATTACATAGTGTATTAATATAATATAATATAATATATATATATATATTATATATATAATATTTAATGTGAGTGTGTATGTATATATATATATAGTATATGACTACAATCTACGGGGCACGAAAAAATACTGTTTTTGTGTGTATGTGTGTTGTATGTGTCATAGTGTTATGATGTGGAGTAGTAATTTGGGTATGTGTTACGTAGTCTACATGGTGAGAATTGTGTTTTGTTATGAGTATGGGAACGAGAAAGATACGAATTTGGAAATATTTTAAAAAATTAGATAGTAGTAGTGTGTGTGTAAAATAAGCAAAAAGCGTTCATTTTGCTCAGAGAAGAAAACGGATTTAGTGCTATACGTTGAAAGAATTTAAGGTAACGTTAAAAATAGTGTGTGAGTAGGTGTTTGTGTGTGGGTGGGGTGGTTATGTTTAGTAGATGTTGTGTGGATGTA
The DNA here is from genome assembly GCA_015478945.1 of Trachelipus rathkii. Classification (NCBI taxonomy): domain Eukaryota; kingdom Metazoa; phylum Arthropoda; class Malacostraca; order Isopoda; family Trachelipodidae; genus Trachelipus; species Trachelipus rathkii. The sequence goes on along the minus strand of JABUQX010048665.1, from coordinate 194 downwards.
TCGATGTTGAGATTGTAAAAACATATTCATAAACCTGAACTTAGAGAAGGGTAAAAACCGGCAACCTACCTATATGTGATCGACGATGCAGTAAAACACTCAGCCTAACTGTTCGTGTGTGTGTGAGTGATGGTATCGACGACATTGAAGTCAAATTCGGGACCTAACCGTACAGATTTTCTCTGTTTTGGGTA
>JABUQX010048664.1:0-26149 GCA_015478945.1 Trachelipus rathkii | reverse complement strand
ATCAGGAATTTTTCTCTTGCTTCTACAGTTTAGGAAATTATATCAAATTATATCAAAAAGCTACAGCGAATTGAAATTCCTACCTAATCGTGAATAGGAAAGATATAATGTGTGAATACATTATGTGAGTAGACTTATCGCGGGGATCTATGATAGAGTGAATTTCTAACACCAGATACATATTTATACGAATTGTTGTAGGTTTCTTATACATATGATTATAGATTCTTGAGATGAAATGATGTATATGGGTGTTGGAGGGGGTTTTGGATAGTTATATATAAATATATATATATATTTTATTTTATATATATATAATATATTATTTATAGTTGTATATGGCAATATGTCATTTGACAGGAGAATGAACAACTACAGTCAAACAAATTTTTTTTTATTTTTATGGAAGTTAGCATTAATAAGAGGTATTAAGTCATTTTTGATTTCATTTTTCTTATTTTTTGTTATTGAAGATAGATCGAGATCTGTATTTTGTTCTTGCGCATTGCTTGCTAGAATGTCCGACGAATGAATCTTAGAAGGATGGATTGGAAGTATGTATTTAGTGATATTGTAGCTTCGGGTTGTTCTCTAAAAGATTGGGGGTAGGATGCGTTGATTTTGATGTTGGATTCTGAAGCCATGTCTTAGTAGAGACGGAGTGTTTAGGGACATTGAAGAGGGCAGAAGGAACGATAATTAATATATAGATTGAGATTTAAAATTGTAAATAGGGCTTCACAGCTAGTTACAATTGTGCTTTTTAAAAATAATGGGTAAAACAATTTAGCGAAATGATTCTATGGATTGTTTCAATCAATCTTCAGTTTGAGAAAGGAGAGTCGGTAATGAGGTTCAATGGAATGCGGAAAGGATGAATTTACGGTTCCGTAAGGTTAGTTAGTTGAAGTTGGAATAAGTGCTCAAGTCTCTCAGGTTATGAACACTGCGATTGACAGAGAACGCCTTGTTTAAGTTCACTTCACGACGCTATTGCGCACTCCCTCATGGGAAGGGTATTAAATAGATTTTTGATGTTATTGGCGAGAGTGTCTTAACATGTAGGAGTGAGGAGAAGATTGTCGGCCAAAAAGATCGCTAAGAAAACACCTTTAGAGTCTGAAAAATACCTTATAAAAAAAAGGATGTTATTGGATATATATTTATATATTATATATATATTATATATATTTATATATAGTATATTATATATATAGTAGGTGTGTATAGTTATATTTATTATATATGTTTTTATAGATAAGTATATAATTAGTTATATATATATAACTATATATATATATATTATATATGATATAGTATATATATATATTATATATATAAGTATATATGTATATATTTATATATGTATTATGGATTGTTGATGTGCGTGCCATACCCGATCGAAAATTTTGAATATATATTAGGGTTGCTTGTAATGATTTTGTAATGTATTTATGTGTAAATATTGCACCTTTAGATTGGATTAGAAGTTTATTATATCTTTTTAAGTTGTATAGTTTTAATCTTTGCAATTCTTTCATTGGTTGCCCTTTATTTGCAGTGATTTTGCCTTTTCGCGCTCTTTTTTCCTTATCTATAATTATTCATAAATTGGTCCGATGTTCAAAGTTCTGAAATGGCAGATGTTTCGGTACAGACATACGAGGGAAAAACATCAATAGTTCACACTCGGTCACCTGATTGCGCGGTCCTCCTCGGATAAGTAGGGGATGAGTAGCGGGTTTTGCAAGTCTCAGTTTGATCCAGTGAAGGTGTTTTTGAGTGAAGCCAATAAAGGAGATCACAGATACGAAAAACACTGGGGCCAGAACAGTAATTACGAAAGGATTAAATCTCGTGGATTTGTATATATAATTGATTTTATATTTGGTTATTTATAATTGATTCTATAAGATTGTTTTAGTCTGGATTAGGAAATTTGATTAGCATATCGTTGATTGGTTCTATAGGTCTGTAAGTAGACGTTTTCTTTTAGTATAGGAGGTGAATCCCTTTTGGATTTTGCTAAAACTTTGTCTCAATGCCGCTTCATGAAGCAGTGAGAACACTGGAGATCGGGAAAAGGGAGATAAGTTTTTCCTATCGCGGAGAAAAATGGGAACGTATGTAGTGAGATTATAAGTACCAGTCCAAGCAAAGCAAAATGGCAAAGAAAAATATTACAAACGACTTAATAACAGTTTAGTGTTAGTTGGTCCTGTTGAGGTGCAATTTTGTAGATTAGGAAGATATTTGCATCTTTTGGCATTATGTCTATTTAACTTTTAGTGTGGGGATTTGGTACCTGATATAGGCTATACAGCTCCACTAATTGTGTAATGTAGTTGAATGTAGCTGTTAGCCAAATTTTCTCCATAAAACACTTCTTCTCAGTAGGGATTAAATGAATATCAAAATCGATACCCTACGTGGGTGGAGCGGGAGAGAGAAAGTGTTGCACACAGGTTCTTAAAGTTTTAGAGTTTTGATTCTTTTTGTGAGAATAGTCAAGGATTAACGAGTCCAGTACTACGGTAACTAAAGATTATAAACTTAGAGGTTAAAATCAACAACCCATTTTCGGAATGAATATAATTACACAAGTCTGCGATGTCATATTTTTTTCATTGTGTATTTTTGCTTTTATTTTTTAGTATCTGTTGTAGTTTTAACCACGTTATCCTTTCTAACCATTAGCCACGCGTTTTGATCAAAAGTTTCTAAAAGTTTGGAGGCGTAAAAGGGAGTAAAGCTGGAAGAAGCTATTTCGGAGATGTAGAAACAAGATAGAATCAGAGCGACTAGGAAAGTTTAAATTCGTATTGGGGTTGGAGAATATTCGTAAACAATCTTGAGCATATAGTTTTTGTTCATATTTTTGATATTATTTTGTGTTTTAGTAGTATGTTTTAAAGGATGTACTACGATAAACGACTAATGTTGGTCACGTTCATAAGTTTTTTTTTTGAAGGGCTAATGAGCAAAATACGAGGTAGGAGATGTGATCTCTAGTATCATAAGTCTCAGTAGGCAATTTAGGATGTCTTGTCGTTGGGCTATGACTAAGTTACGATAGGAGGGATAGTTGGTTCTCTAGTCATAAGTCTCGCAAGCCAATATGGAGGTGTAGAAGTAAGAGGTAGAGAAAGAACCAACATAGAAAATGCTAAAAGTTCTTTTCCTTGTCGATGTTGAGCAGATGAACCTTATCTATCGACGTAGTTGGACGCTTTGTCGAGAGACAAAATCCACGAAAAATAGATGAAAAAACCAAAGCTAAAAATGAAATTACGTTGTACGATATAAACTTTAAGGGAATTTTCTTAATTTTTTTTAATATATTGTGGCTTTGCATTCAATTTGCTTGCTAACTTTAGGTATAACCGCCGTAAGATATTTTGAATTGTTTCACATAGTTATGACTTTTTTGTAAATTTGCATTTAGATATCATATGGTTCCTCACAACAAAATAATAGATTTTATAGTGAGTTCTTATTAAGCTAATAGCTTCGGAATTTTTTTAAGTAAATTGAGCCCATTTGGCAATATGCATTATAGGCATAATAGAGGCTACAGCGAAGTATCCTGATGCTATCTTTGTTTATCAGAGTATTAGTAGTATGGAACTGAGGGAGACAGGGAGCGGAGGAAATATAGGATTTTTATCGGAGAGGACTTCAGTTCTCACTCCGCCAGATATGTTTGAGATATTATGGGTTTCAGGTTTATATGGAAAGTGTGTGAAGCGTGTTTTTTATTAAGTATAATTTTTTTTTGTCCAAGGGTGCAGAATATTTTTTTTTTATTTTAGTCCAAGGAACCTAAGTTAGGTTTGGGAATTCTATTAATGGTTATACATTTCATTGCCGTCATTGTTATTCGTATTTACGCTGAGAACTGAGATAGGATTATGTGATTTCCAATGTGTTATTATTTAATTGAAGGAGGAAAAAGGTGTGTTTTTTTGGCCGAGTGCATCAGTTTTCTTATTTATGAAGTACTTAACTCTACGAGTTTCCATCATCGCAGGGAGGTGCCAAATTTTCATGTGAAAACGTGTGAAGGTTCGACAAAGGAAAAGCATTTTTTTTAAAGGGAAGTTTTATGAGTGAATAAAACAGCAAAGTGGAGAAATATATATATTAGGGAGTGTCAAATTTTTTAACTTACTTTTTTTTGGTATGCATGTTTTTTTATTATTGGAAAGTGAAGTGGAGTGGAGTTTTGAATAGTGATATTGACACTTTTCATTAAGGTGAGAGTGTTGGTGTTTAAGGTCGCCTTCACCGACGTTTATATTCTATTGAAACTGAATAAGTTCATGAATCAGTTCCGTGTAGATTGGGATGTTTTATTGTTTACAATGTTGTATACTTTATCGTTGTTTGAACAGTAGGTTGTTGTTACAGAAAGTAAAATATAATAACATCTTCTTTAGATTTCTAATAGCTTTTGATAGCTAATATATAAGGGGTTTTTTTTGGTCTTTGAAGTGTTTTTTCGAATATATATATATATTGCAAGAGGTTGTTTCAATATAATTTGTCCTTATTAATATACTTAATCTTTATTCTTTAATGTACATTCAGATGGTTTTTTTTTTCTAACATGTTAACTAAATCTTCTATTAGTAAGTAAAACTAGTGCTTAATTGTCGTAATAACATTTAAATTTTTCTTTTTATTGTTGTTTTTATATATTTTTAATAAATATTTGGATATTCGTTGTGTGTGTATATGTGTTTTGTGTTTTTTTTTGGCGGGTGCGGAATAGAGGCTAAGGTGCGGCAAAGTTGAGCCAAAGGCATGGTAGCTTTTATTTCTACTCTTGTTGCTTGTTGAAGGATGGTTGTAAAACAGAGATGTAACTAATTACACTTTAACTTTAGCGCAACGACCAACAAGGAGGGTGAGGGGCCAGTGAAATATATCTTTCTATATGGTTTTTGTAAGTGACTAGTTGGCGTTACTTAGGAATGGGTGGTTTAGGAATTAAAGAGGAGGCTACAAAAATCATCCGATTGAGCCAGTTTGCGCGAAAATCTTCTTTAGTTCGGAGGGTGATGTTAAACCAAAGATCAATATTATATACTTTCTCGATTGTATTATATAATTTTTAATATTTTTTCTTTTTAGATAAGCATAGGAGAAGGGGAATCCGTAATATGTGTATATTAGGTAACATAGATTTTCCAGACTGCTGTGTCGTTTGAGAGAGGAGCGACATTTGAGTTTAACCAACTTTAATCCTCGATGGGCGTACTATTAGGTGGGGTAGGTTTTTCTTCTCTTTCTCTATTTTACCTTGCGCAGATTTCTGGAGGAAAAACAAAAGATTACTATTCTAATAGTGCTGTCCAAGATAGGAGGGTGGATGAATTATTGAGATTGTTTCGGTTTGTTCGTTGTATTCAATAGTATTTGCGTTTTTAACTACTTGTTTCCAGAAGTACTTTTTCGATTATGGAGTAGTGAAGTTCCCTTGTAACCTATGATTATTGATAATTTTCATTTGTTTCATTTTTCTTCGACGACTATGGGAAGAGAGTTATTCTTACATTATATTTCTTCTCTCTTTGTCCAAGTTATATCTTGGTGGTCATTCTTTATGATTGTTTCCTTGAGATATAGCTAATATTGGGTTTGTCGCCATATATGAGCCAGTTCTCATCTCCGGCGAAGGGGACTATATCGTGAATCGATATTATGTTTCGGCAAATAGTTACGTCGTTTTTCGATGTGGGTATTATATTTCTTTTAACATATGCATTAAAGAATGTTAGAGATCGTGGGCGGATTGGCTGGCTCGCATACTTTAACAGATTGTTTAGGTTATTATTATGTAGCGTCCTTCACACTCGTGTCGCTTTTATTGGTTCCTCAATGATTTATAACTGCGATGGTTTTTTAATAATATAGTGCGGCAATGTCATGCTCTTTTCGCTTTATTTTTCTTCTTCGATTGGTAAGAGCCACAGCGAGGCATAGGAATCCTGAAAATTGATATATATATTTCGGCTTGCATTTTATTTATTAACGTTGCATTTTTTGTCGATAGCAACGGCCACAAGGTCTGATTGTCATACGAGGTTTCGTCTTGGGCACATACTCATCTACCGTTCGTCAGGTTTGCCTTGCATGTTCGTGCATAATAGTATACTGAGCTGCTCACATTGTGAGGTAACACCATGGTGTAAAGAGGGTTATATAGTTATTATTTAAAGTAAATTTTATTTATTTGTTCTGGGTTTAAATATTTATTTATTTATGTACGTATTGCTGTTTAAGACTATATATAAGTGGGAAAAACTCACTACGGCGAATAAGCCGTACATTCTACAAACATATAACTATTAATATAGATATGTATACTGTGGACTTATATACTTGCTGGTGAGATAGGGGATCTATTTGTATATATTTTTACATGCTAGATACATATATTATATATATGATATAGCTTAGTTTAGTGTAGAATAGGTATATTATAGTAATATATGTTTTTATTATTAATGTAATAATATTAATTATTGGTATAATTTATATTTACCACAATCCATAGTATATAAATAGGGAGATACATATATATACAGTTCATTGGTTAGTATATATAGTTTAATTTATAATACGCGGGTAATCAATTATTATTTAGACCAATATCATTCTTAAATATTTGCAGAGAGTTTCGTTGAGTGGGTAAGTTCATGTTAAACAATTTGCTCAAGGATGAGCTATTTAGTTTGGAGTGATAGAAAGTGTATGGGTGCATAGTCGATTTAAATGGACTCTTAAAGTGAACGGTGTCATTCCAAACATAGTGTCAGTTTTCCTTCTGGTAGTGCAGGATGGAGACCTAGGACTTTGGGAGGTAAAATAACTGTAATTCATGTTTCGATCGCAAAAAAATAAATTAATAATAGGATGTCGTGAAGTGAATGAAATAGTTAGTGTTTTAGGAGACAATTGTTGTGGATGGAGTGATATATGTTTAGTCGTATATGAGTGATATGAATAAGTAATATAATTAATTAATATATTTTTCTAATAATAATATAATTTAATGAGATAAGAATTATAATAATTAATAATAATTAATAATCATTAATAATAATAAAGTTATTAACAATTTAAATTTTTAGTCAGATAATAAAATAATAATAATAATAATTAATAGATGTAATAGTAATGGAAAATTATTATATATGATTATAGCCACTAGGTTAGATAGGATTTTTGTTGTGCTATTATTTTTGTCTATTGTTTGATTCTCTGTCAGGTTCTTTTCTTACTGTTTCGCATTTTTATGGAATCTTGTAAAGGGTTTACAGTTTGTATTTTTTTTAGTCTACGTAGATGGAGTGGATGGTAGGAATATTTGGTGCGGTTAACGAATTTTGAATATTGTGGTTTTTTGGTTTGAGTCTTTTTGAAATATTTCTTTATTTATTTTTCTTTATTCTCTTTTATTATTTGTAGCTGTGACGGGATTTAGGATGGATGAAGAGTTGTTTTATATGTCCTGATTCGATTGCCTTCTTTATCTGCGGTGGTGTGGCTTTTCAAAAGTAAGTGGTGGGTGCTATGAGCTGCAGAATGTAGGTAAGTGAAACCGCGTGCGCTGGCAACGCTTCATGTTTTAGATGCATTCTAAATATCTGATTGAGCCTGTTTGTGATATTTATAGATTATATAATTATTTTGCAGTTTGTTCTTGTTAGGCGAGGAATTCTTTCGCGGTTTTCTGTAGTGGAGCGTTTTTATATTTCGTTGTTGATGTTTTCTGTTGTGTTTATTAGTAATTGTAGGTTTCTGGTTTAGTTTTTTAAATGTCTTCTAATTTCGTTTGGTGTTTTGGTTTTTCGCTCAGGCTTTTTGTCTTCTGTATGTATATTGGGCCCTATCGGGCGCTTTTGTGGGGGTGAAGAAAGCTCATGTTTTTTTACGATCATATATTTTTATGTCGTGCGCTGGTTGTATTTGTATTAAATTCCAGAGAGAGTTTCTTCTTTATGTTATCGTCTATTATACTTTATTGGATTCATTTTTCGTAGTTGAGTACGACCGAACTGCGGGCGAATAACAGAGTAGGATGAGTATTATCAGGCGAGATAGGAGTAAAAGCAATTGCACTATTATTCGGATAATTGGTTGCAGGTGAGGAATCATGGTTTTGTGGAATGCATACGAGTAGGTGTTTATTAATCTTAACAATTTGTGTACTTCTGTCTCCATTCCCTTATATTTGTTATTAGTACTATATTATTATTATATTATACTTTTATTATATTTCTATTTTGGGTTTGTCTGAGTTATGTCTTTTTTATGGTTAGTGTTTTATATCTTATACTGTTATGACTATTTATTCACTTTCTTAGCATGTTTGCGTCGCAGCTGTCAAGCTCACTTTTGGGGGGGGCAATGTGTAAAATTTTTTATACGCAGCGGAGCAGTGCTGTTAATGGGAGTAGTACTATTGTATATATATGCATATAAGCCAAATTTTATAGTATTAGCTATATATATGTATATGATCGTAGGCCTTAGGTATTTTTATATTGTTATTGTTTTTTGGGGGGGGGTGTAGGTGGTGGGGTGGGGGGGCTGTGGGTTGGGTGTTAGTTTTTTAGTTTGTAGGTTATGTGACTGTATTGTTATGGCTCTTTATTATTATGGTTCTTTTTATGTTTTCTTATTTTATACTTGTTTTTAGGGGTTCGTCAATTTATATTTTGTTCTGGGTTGGGTTCATAAGTGCTTATAGTTCCTATATTTAGGGAAGATAAATATACTAAAACTATAAACATTTTTATTTATATGTATTTATATATTTGTGATCATCACTATTTAGATAGAGTGTGAGTGTGTGTGTTAAAACAACTAGTGATCAGGGTGAGGCTCCACTTATACTACACAATCAACGTATGAGTTCAGAGATATATTATCTTTGTGTTATTTAGTGAGTATGAAAATTGAACTTGTTTGTTAGCGTCATATGCACCTAACTTTTGTTTTTCTAATAAAATAAAAATTGTGCATTTATATTTATATTATAACAAATTTTCTTATTTATAGCTCATCATACGGTCCATCCGTTTAATCGGTTGTGTGTTTCTTTCTGATCGTCTTCGTTTCATGTTTAGTACTTCTTGGACTCCGGCAAGTCTTGTGCTTAATTCTTGCTTTTGGCGCTATGATTACTTGTGAATAGGTTTGTTTCTTATTTGTGCTGGGGTTGCGGGCTATTAGGGGGTTCTGCGTTGGTTGGTGTGTAGTTTGGGTTTTCTTTAGGTTCTTGTTTTTAGTGGGCTTGTTTACTCATGGGGCTGTTGTTTTGGTTGTCTATTATCGATTGGCCAGTCAAGTATTTGGGCTATTTTTTCTTGCGGTTTTCTAACCTTCGTTATATATATTTTCATCTGTGCTCTCCTTTTTTAAGGGTGAGCTTGCGTTTGGTATATTTAGATTTTGGCTATTTTGTCGTCTTGGGCTAACGGGTACTTCATTCTTGTCTCTTCGTTCGGGCTTGTGGGCTGGGCGTCGAGGTTGGTTTGGTTGGGGGTGGTCAAAAATTTTGTATCAAAGTTCTAGCTCGTTCTTCTATGTGGCTTGCTATGGCAGTGTGAAATAATCTTAGTAAAATAGAAGCTGTCTTTTCCTTTAACGTGCATTTCGATTTGTTAAATGTCGATAGGCGATTGTGGAGTATTAGGTTAGATTGTAGAGTGCATTAGTCAGGTGTATGTTTATTCACGCTTAGATTGAAACAACCTGGATTAATTGCGTCCATGAAAGGGAAAGAGGTTATTAGAATCTCAGAATACGGAAGGTGTAGCGCGATTCTTTTCTTAAGCATGAGTCTTCTATCGTTCTGGGATCGGTGATGTCTGTGGTCTTCTCTCTTCGCTGCTTGGAGTGTGGGGTGCGTGGCTTGTTGCAGTTGTTCGGTGGGCTGGTGGGGCTTTTTGCCCGTCTATTGCCGATAATTTTTTCCTTTGTTTTGTGTGAGGGTTATCTTTTTTCATTGTTCTGATTAGTTCCAGGGGTTCTATGTGGGGGGGTTTCGGGGAGTCATTGAATTGAGCTTTTTTTTTAAACAATTATTCAATCGGCGATTTTTATTCTTTATCTTTTCGATGGGGTTCCTAACCTTCACAATATGCGTGAATGTTGTCTGGCGAGTATTTGACGATATCAAGTCTTGGACTTTGGAGAGCATTTACATACTGGCTCTAACATCGAAGAGTGAACTTTTCGCGATCGATGTATCATGAGCCATTGATGAATGACGATTAACATCGGCGCTGAATTGCTACTGAAAACGCCTTTTTCTTGTGGCGGTAATTTTCCCTTCAAGTGGAAAGGATTTTCTAGATGCTTTTGCAAGTTCATTATAAGGTACAGCAAGTGGCTTCTTAAATCATCTGATGGACTTTGTGTGTGTTTTGCAGTACCATCTTGGTCTGGCAATAGGCTTTGGGAGTTTGGCGATTAATTGTTCTGTCTTCAGACCTGACTTCGCGAGAATACGTTAATAAATGTGTTGTTATTATAGTGTCCAAGAGGTATTTGCGGATTTTTCTGGTATTGTTGTTTAAACATCATTTACAGTACTAGATTTTGTTTGTGTGAAAAGCATGAGAAATTGCTTTTCTATATATGCTATTTTTTCCGCATTTGCTTGGTTTACGTTCGCTTCTTTGGCCAGAATTACGGTAGAACAGCATGCGAAGACCAGCAAGTCCAAGCAAGTTCTCGGGTGGATGCACAATGTTCTGTAGGTCATGACAAAACCGGTCAGGCTTTCGCAATGTTTTTTTGGCCGTTCAAGCTGATTTCAGTGTCTTAACAAAGCCATGATAAGTTGCCTGCTTTTGAGTTTCATTGGACTCTTTCGTTCGAAATGCGCAACCTCTATTGGATAATGTTTCTTTACTACAAATATCAGCGGTTGTCATCTGCTAGTTAAGCTATACACGCACGGCTTCTCTTTTAACATTCCAATTAACACGATGCTTTCCTTTATGTTTGTACACATGAGAAATGATCTGCGTTCTTGAATACTGACTGAGTTGGTATGGTGGCATTGATTTCTTTGATCCGCTTGGTTTCAAATGGTGTTTTCAAGGTGACATGAATCTCTTCGGCATTCTATGCGGAATGTGCTTGCAGCTAAGATCTTCCAATCACTGCTGCTCATGCCATGATGTGCTTCTCTTGCCGGAAGTCTTGTAAAGTGTGCGGTAACTGAAAATTGTCTACACATGAAATTTATTGAGTGATAATTGTTTTTTGCTTCTATTGGATTCTTTTAGAATGCTGGTTAATGCTTGGATTGTCAGTCCAGTCTTTGTCCTGGTTAGGAACAATCTTGCTGCTTCATAAGCAGCAAGTGTTTAAATGCCACTTCTGTGTTTGTATGTTCCCGTTAGCAAACCAGGCGAGAGACAGCTTTATTTTGTGAAAGGTCTTTGTATGTAAAGAGCCTAGGACGCTCTCTTGAGCCGAACTTTTAATTTGTGGATGAATAAAAATACAGAACATCAAGAACATCTATTCAGTCACGAGAAGGAGATCATATGTCAGATGAGGGTGAATATTCGGTCCAATCGCATTCTAATTTAGGTTTCCTGCGCTTTATGATTGGATAGCATCTTCCAAAAAATAGTATGTTCTTAGTGGAGTCCTAACCCTTATTGTCAAGGAGTGTTTCTTTTTCTCAGTACGAAAAATCATATGGCGCGCATGTCAACGTATCCTACCAATGTCATTTTTCGTGATTCATGTGTCTAATAGCTGAGCGTCCGAAATTCATGGACCCTATATTTTGATTCATTGACGAGGTGCTGGGCCTGGTGTGGGTTCTTTCTCATGCGAAATATGCGAAAGTAGGTAGGAATTGCCTCTTTGTGTAGGGGTACTTAGTTGACGTATAGCGTGTTTGGTATGTTCTTTCGTTTTGTCATACGCAGGAACCCGCGCTAGCTGATTTCCATTTTTTATGAGTTCTAACATCGAAGTTAAGAGATTCGAAACCAATAATAATTCATCTATATTAGTAGGTAGTATATATTAAGTATATATATTATTAAGGTTATTAGTTATATAACATAGTAATCTATATCTATATAGTATATATATTAATATATGATATATGCTATATTTGAGGTATTAAAAGTGGTAGCATAGTATAGTTATATATATTAGTATTGTATTATATCATAGTGTGTTCTTAGTAACTTACGGTTAATGATTTCTGTCCCATATGCGGTCATTGAGTCTAAAATTTTACCACATTCATAGATAGTTATAACCGGAAAAAATTAAAAGTAATAGGCTAACTATTGTTGAAAACGCTATCATTTGATTTCAGGGACATATATGATGATATAGGTTTTTTTGAAAATGACGCTATACGCGTGCGATATGGGACAAGTGGATCATGTGTTACTAAATAGTTCTACTTTAATGAAGGTAAATTATTCGACAAGAATTTCTGTTATTGATATTTATATTTTTAAAGGTAAAACGTCGTACCGGAAGGGAATCTCTCTATGATCTCATGTATCTGATTGAATTTGAATAGTATTTAAGGGCTGAGTGTTGAGTGCGCGATATTGGTAATTTTTTAGAGTGGAGTTCGACGTTGAGTGAATTAGATTGTCATATGCTTATCTGATTGAACTCTTTAAATCACTGTGTAATTAAAGGAATTGGGAATTAACGGGCTGGAAGACATAATTCTAGGATTGCACTGATCAACATTAAAAAAAACTATTCCTACATAGTATATCACAGAATGTGTTTTTATCACAGAGATTTATAAAGGAGCATATTAAAATTGAGTGAGAAGACCTCGTATCTTGCAAGAGAATATGTGGAGAGAAATGAATAACGATTGCAATTAAGCCTTCGTTGCATACGTACGGATGTCGTTAATATTATAGTATGTACTATATATATATGGTATATTGTTATAGTTCTATATGGGATTTATATGAGATAGATAGTATTTATTAAGCCAGGAGATATATGGATGTTTATTTTTATAAAGGAAATATAATTCAGCAATGGCCTTGCCCGCGCTCGAGTAAAATTCCCGCCATATTATCTATCTACCATCTTTATTAGGCTCACAAATAAAATTTAGGCTGAGGCTTGCCAGGATGAGAAAGCGCTGTTGTGGTTATTTGATTAAATTATTCCTCAATTATATTAAGCGAAGCTCCTTGTTCTTTTGGGCCCTTGGCCCTGCAATAGGCATTTAATAGCTTGATATAAATATTCAGTAAGGATTATTTTTTTCATAATTTGAGGATCAAATAATATTTAGCTATATTTATTTGACTAATGGTGTTTAGAAAGAGTCTCTCATACCCGAAATCGATATTCTTATTCATTTTTAAATATAGCATTTATGTCACATTAGTCATACAGCTAAACTTAGTCTATATCTTTCCGTTTTATGACTACATTAAAAAAATGTAAAATGTATATAAAAGCAAATTCGTTTAAGAGTGTGTTTTACGACATATGAATTATGAACCAGTGTTTTATTTCTATTTGACATTAAAAGTTATACAATAAAAGCGTTTTCTTTTTGTATATATGCTGCATATTCCGAGTTTATATGTTCTACATGGTGACACACACTTGCTATATATACCACAAGTACACATTCCTCTTTATATATATATATATATAATATATATAAATCAATATACGCTATCATCTACAGTATACATTATTTGACTGCAATTGTTAAAAAGGTAAAAGGTGAATGACTAAAAGCTGTAATAATCAAGGAATAAACTCTTTATAATTCAAAAACTCAGAATACTAATAAAATGTGAAAAAATACTTTTCCAGTTGCCAAATAACTATTGTTTACTGGTCTTATGTTAAATTTTAAAAAAACGCCGATACAATTGAGTTTTAATGGTTTTGAAGTAGTTTGACCCATTTATAGTATTTTCTTGCTAATGACCAGGATTTAAAGTCAATACTTTGTGAAGTAACAGGGCTTATAGGAAACTTGAGGAAAGTCCACTTTAGACTTTGATAATAATATTGTAAAATAGTTCTAGAAGAAAATATAAACTAATTAAAATCCAAACAAAATAAGCTTAAATAAACTTGGACATTATTATAATATAAGGTGAGAGACGCTAATATTAGTGCATTTAAAAATGTATGCTTTACACATGGGCAGTTGACGAAAGTTTGTCAAATTAATATTTATAATGTAATTATATACCCTGCAATGAATTATTAAAAACAATATATTCTAAATCATGATATGGTAGTAAAAGAAAAGAATACTCAACATTTCAGCGAATTATATATTATCTAAGATAATTTGATTCTGGAGGGCGCTAAACGAATTCGAATAAAAAACATATTGGAAGAAATAATAAATTAGATATACTTTATCATAATCGGAATATAAATCGACATCTATATACAATGACATCAATGATACAGTTGAAATAAATTTAAAATTAAGACAATGAGTAGATGTGATGGAAATAAGGAAGAATATAATATATGGTAATGTTATTGATACTACTAATTATTAATATAGTGAGAATGTATCAATAAACGAATAGAATTTAAGTGTGTAGTATAATATCATCTGATATCTCTAGTATTGAGCTACTAATCTCAGCGAATAGATAATCATATATAAAACTAGTAGTATGATAGTAATATGAGAAGCTATGTGCTCACTAACTATTAACGGCATATACAATGTAGTAGTTGCACTCACTCAACAGAAAGGAGTTAGACGGATTAGAGGAGAAGAGTATATGATATAATGTGGAGTTCTAATCGACAAATATTCACTATAGATTAAAGATCTATTTTCCTAATAGTTTTATATATCTAAAGGCTTGCTGAGCTGCAAAACTCACAATTAACTGCTCTCGATGATGGTTGATAATATCTACCGACTCAAGCCCTAACGTCATACATTAGAGTCAAATCCCTGACTTATAATCTGTTATAGCAAGTTAATATAGTAGTAATGATATATATAGCTCATATAGTATAACAATAAATAGCAAAATTAGTATACGAGCAAGCACGTATACCCCTCAAATAAATTCAATAGGGTATAGACCAAGTAATAAGTTCTAAAAGAAAGTTCGTAATAAGTACTATGCAAAAACTAAGTGGCAATCTTATATAGGTAATATCCCAGATACTCAAAGTGGACACTAATAGATAGGTGGCGACAGTTTATCACCGAATCTATATGGCTCTCTCTAAAGAGCTTCCTGCAACTAAATATAAATAAGATTCATAATATACTATATATAGAGATCCATATATATTATATTATAGAATAGTATAGTACCTCGCTGTGTTTCAGATTATAGCTCTTCTGAATCTTCCTAGAACTCTTCTTCTGCTCAATACGACTGAAATAGTACATAGTAGTGAGGATTAGTAAATACGTGAACGGAAATCTTCAAACCATACACCACATTTTCGATATAATCAATAGCAGCTAGTTATTTATATAATAATATAATACTAACCCCACAAGATAACTTATACTATATCCAATATAATATACTACTAATCAATAAAAAGGATATATATTTTATATATAATTATTCTACAGTCCAGAAGATCGCTTAACCTAATTGAAGTTATGTGAGATATATATAATATATTTTATAGTTTGATTATAGTTATAATAAGAATACTGGGATATTATTTAAGTCAAAAATCTATTTTAACATCAATATTTATACAATTACCTATATGAAAAGAAGTATATAGGAGATATAAGTACATCTTTGAATACACTGATAATATAAAGTATCTTAAAAGCTAATTATTATGTTAAGTATATGTATACTCCCGACTAATAGTCTTTAGTATGGTATAGAAATGATATATATATATTATTTCACTAAAGAAACTAATAAGATTAACTAATAATAGTATATATTAACATAAATAGTATTAATGATTTAGATATATTATATATTAGTAAAATGAAATAGCACTAATATATATAATATATAAACGTAGGAAAAATAAATAGTTATAACTTTAAAATTTAATATAGTAAATAATACAGCTATCGAAAGTATGAATGAAATGAGAAAATATAATCTAGGTAGTATGCTACCGGCTAGTCAGATAGTTCGAGGATCAACGATTATCTAAGGATAGATATTACTCCTTCCATTGTAGAATTTTGTCGAAATGAAGTAGTGAGAAGATAAGGCTCGAAATTTTGCCAGATAATGGGAAAAGTAAAAATTGGTAAATATATGATATAAGCATGCATACAGAATTTAACTGTTCATATCCATATAAGGCTCTTGAAAAGAGTAAACACAAATATATATCTACCATGATTAAAAAACCATAGTTTTACCTAAAATTAATATTCTCTAAGAGGTAAAAATAAATAAAAGTTATATAGAGTAATATCTAATAATAATAAAAGTCTTAATGTAGATATGGTAGATATAATAAAAAAATCGGACCAGAAATTCAATAGTAATACTCTTATAAGTAGTCATAATTAAGATAGGTCATATCATATACTGTATGGTCTATATATGTTACATAAAATTGTTTTGTATGAGCAATAGAATATAGATTATATATACTCGCTCTATTGCACATTTTCTAAGTCTATATGTATATTATATTGTACCTCATCTCTATATTTCAAACTTCGTGATTTAGTAGAGATCTATTCACATTATACTTGAGGGTGTTTATTAAAATATTATATTTGAAAGTATAATATATCAATAAGATACAAGTGCTAATTAAGTGTAAAAGAGTATAAAGTGTATTAGTGGACTTATGGCTGTATATGTGCTGAATATTTTCCTTGTTACATTAAATCTAAATTTCTCTTAAATTATTTATTTACAGAAATTTACTTTACTTATTTTTAAATTTGTGATTAATTTCCTTTTGTGATATAGTCGGGCTTAGTTCCAGGACAACAAGAGATTAATTTAATATTTTGTAATATAAAATAGTCCCAAGAGGACTAAAAGTTAAAAATAAATTATATTTATGAGGTTGTATTTCGAATATAACCTATGACTTTAAAATAAATTTAAGGATAAATATAAAATTTATAAATAATATAACTATTATCTTTGTAATATATATAATAAGGTATATAATATATATATATATATTTAACTGAAAAAATAGTCCAAGATATATAAAATTATATTATGATATTATAGTATTAATAGAATATCTTAAGAGAAAAGATAAATATATATTAGTATAGGTATATATATATATTATGGTATATTATATATATATTAGTATATACTTAATATGAGTACTTAATTAGTAGTAAATTATATAATATAATAATAAATTAAATATTATATATATGATATAGATATTAATATAATAGTATAATATAATATATACCATATAAGAGTATTGATTACGTATAATACTCTCTTAGCGAGATACGAACTCTCAGTGAATTGTGACATATGATATTATAAAGAGTAACTCATAATCATGATATATAATGATAATCATATTTACTCAATCTACCTTAAATAAACCTCTCGTCATTAATTAGTATAAGTTCACATCGACATTGTCAGTCTTCTACTTCCTTCAGACGGTCATAGATACATCCTCACTTGCATTGATCGTTTCAAACGTTGGAGCGAAGTTGTATTCAAAAGAGATTAAGTATAGTATCAGTGGAATTTACTGTCAACATTTATAGGATGAATCAACCTGAGGTTATTAATGTATTGAAAATAAAAACTTGTGTTTTCTTCAATCGCAGCTTTGAGGTACAAAAAGGTTAGAGATCTGAACTAGCTTCAAGACCACCTTTTTGGATCAACTATTGCTGTGAGGAGGGCGTCTCTCAAGATTAGGGAAGTATAATAAATTTGGTTGATTATAAGGACTGTGTAAAATAGTATATAGTAGGAAAGTAAAAACAATGAGCACCTAAGATAATTTAGATGTTGAAGCTTCAACGTGCGACAAGCCTCTGTCTACACATCACCCTTCTGACTTCACCTTCATGGACCCCAGATTTAAAACACTATGCCGTCAGAGTCTATATACTAAGTACTTTACTGGTATCAGTCCGGAAAAACACACGACTACGTGTTACCTATTGTTCCGCTACCACACTACCCTATTATTTTAGCATTTTCGAGAGAGTGGTTGCTCTTGTTGTGATGTACCGGGAACAGTGTGTTCCTTGCTTATATACAATTTAGATATTGTGTACAGCTTGACTTATGAATTTTCCCTACTTCTTGGAAGATCGTAAGCCCTCCAAATCTACTTCCATGATATTAAACTATTGAGTATAGTAATAATAATAATACCAATTTATATGCCCATAAATTATTAATCTAGTTTATGAATGTTTATCTCCACTATAACTATATATAAATAGTACATATATGTATATATAGGCATTCATAGATTGACGTATATGTATAATGTAGTTATATATATTAATGATCTTATCTAATACTATATATCATCTTCTAGCCGTAAGTGATAGTGTATTAACCCAAACATTATATGATAAATAGTTAGTATTACGGTTGCTGGGTCAGATATAACTGAGGGTAATATAAAATGGTGACGATAAGATAAAGTGCGTACCAGCACTCATGTCCGATATAATATATATTAAGGAAACGTTCTCACGGTTATTCCAACAGTAGATAAAATATTCATAGTAATACCCTCAACAACACTAATGTTTCTGATATCGTACTACTTCTCAAATATACTATATAAATACTCAAGGCGCCTGTGAGATGATGGGATACCCTTTGCCACTATAATAGTATGACGGTACATAGTGGTATATAGTGTAGTATAAAAAGATACCGCATTAATACTATATATACAATGAACCTTCTATGTATATACCTATATATATATAATATATAATTGATATATAGTATATATGATAGATAAGATAGTAGTGCATTTATCAGAGAGAGTCGTCAGATAACCATACTCACACGTAATGTTCGGGTATACTAGACACTCAACTACTATATGACCAGATATGATTGCATACTATGCATAATTGAGGCGGTTTTTCAAAGTTACTAAGTCTAGTATGTGGTTCGGGTCCTTGCAAGAAGCAAAGCCTCTAATGCTATTACCACTATAGTACTTACAAGAGATAATAATATTATATATACTATCAGATAGTAGATATCTATTGACCTAATATATTGGGGATACATACAGTGATATATGTACCTGCGTATTAGTACAGTACTAACATATATACTATATATACAGTAAATGATTAGTAAGTTTATAAGTATCAAGTATTATATATATCTCATATATTCCTCAAAGATCTTACTCGGTCATACGAATATAAGGGAACTAAGTTAAATACGTAAGTCTACAAGGATTATTATGATCAAACAAATACTCGAATGTATATATAACTATCACGTATTAATTTTATGAAAAGTAATGAGTACATCAAAATTAAAATAACATTAAGCTTATGTTTTAACACATAAAACTTAGTTCATATATCGTGTTTGCAATATACAAGTACCCCGCCGAGTTTATTATTGTCTTCATGATAATACGTGATTATAATATTTGGCAAATACTAACAGGGTCACGTATATATATATAGTACATAGTTATATATATGAGGTATATTTATTATTAATAGTATATAATATATATATATTATAGTATAAATATATGTATATTATTAAATAATAATATATATATATAGTATATAGTATTAATATTGAAATAATATATTAAATTAATATATATCACCATAGCCCCCATTAATTGAGATTAATATGTACATGTTACTCATAAAGGTTAAATATATTAGCTTTATTGTATTATGTAGTATATTATCTGAAACGTAATCCTTCGAATAACTCACATATCACGTGGTTAGCAGGCGCATAATAAGCAGATGTCATCAATCGTATTAGTCGAGGCCCCCATGTAAATGAGATTGTTATCAGAATGCCGAGTGTCTATATTGTAATTCTCTAAGGTACCAATAAAAAAACCAGCTTCTTTACATATAGGGTATATACTAGATGACATAAATTAGTTAACCTATATTAATATTAATATACACATATAGTATTAATATATATATATAAATTATATATTAATATATATATAATTACTATATATATAATAATATTAATATACGTATCTATATATATATACTATGATAGAATGAATTATATATAAATGAACTATATTATATTTAGCATCATATATATATGTATATATTATATAATTCTAATTATTATCAACCACCTTCTTTCTCAAGCACTTAGATATGGCTAAGGGTTGCGTGATTATAGCACCGGAAAGAACTTAACTGAGGTAGAGGCAATAGAAGCCTAAAGTAATATAGAACATAAGTAAGACCAGCTCTTAACCGGCCCTCGATACTTTAATTACTAAAATAAAAAAAAATGTTAAATAAAAAAAAAAAAAAAAGAGAAATTGAGAGACTATATAGATATACTACTAATAGATAGTATACTATATAGTAAGCTATATATATATAAGCATTATATTTCCCCCTATATAAATATATATATATTAATATTAACTAAATGAATGTGATTATTATTATTATTATGAATCCGCAGCTCCGATGTGGTGCTATCATAGGTGTATATATTATTATATATAGTAGTATATATATATATATATATATATTAGATATATATTACTCATCCCAATACTTTTAGATTATATATAATATTATATATATAGTATTACCATAATAATTATATATTAGTTATTTATATTAATAGGATTGAATATTACTACTATAATGTTTTGGATATTACATTATTATTATAGTATACTATTAAATATAGTGTTATATTAATTATATGATATTAATATATATATAACTACGTAGATAAAATATATAATATAAGATAATATTATAATATTAATATATATATATATATATATATATATAATATATATATATATATATAGTTAAAAATAGTAGCATGCGATATAGTTATGATAATAATATATATATATTATTAATTAAATTTATAATTATTATATATGGTTTAATATAGTATATATATATATATATTAAATAGTATTAATATTTAATAATATATTATATATATACTATAATATATAATATTAATATAGTATGAGGCTATAGATATATATATATAGGTAAATATATATTATATAATTATAGATAATGTATATGTCTATATATATACCTTATCGTCTCCCCGTTTGGCGAGGTGTTCTATATGAGTTGAGTCATATATCAGCGGCGACACAATAGCCAATGTTCTGTACAATATTCATTTGTGCATCTTTCCGCCAACACTATTTCCCATTTTCTCTAGTTTTCTACCAGGAATCTTGAAAACTTACCTCATTGTCAACGTGGTGTCAATCTTGCCTCTGGTGATACTGTTTAATAATGCTTGTACGCGAACTTTAAGCTCAGTGAATACTCGTCTGATTCACTAGTAAGTGTATTTCACATGAGCAAAGCGCGTGTGAAATGTGAGAGGAACTTCCATATATATGAAAGCCTCAATCAAATATATCGTTGGTGAGATACAGTGTACTGATACTGCAGCTCGTAGATATTAATTTCTCAAGTGCGCGAATGTATAAATCTCTACCACTTTATAGATCTCTTACATCATGAGGTATGGTGATCCGCCAAATTCTTGTCGTAAGTGTGGTTCTCGAACTTCATGTCTCAGGTTGAGTGCACTTCTCGAGACACATTTACTAATATATAAAAATAATAACAAAACACTCAGATGGGTTAAGTTTTTGATTCAAAACCAGAGTTAATTTTGTTTACCATAATAGCCCCAGCCACTTCAGGACAAGGGAATTTTTCCCCTATTTTTCTCACTGTAAAATTTTATCTAATTTAATATTAATAATTCTAAAATCATTAAAAGATTATTTTACGTTTAAAAAGACACATTGATCCGTCTATCTAGAATGAACGTCATAAGTTATGTAAATGAACGTTTCATCTTTTTGTTATTATATTAACAACGCATACGTCATTTGTCCATGACGTACATAAGCAGGTTCATCTATGTGAATCACCAGCGATGTATATCTATATCATCTTGCATGACGTCAATAACAGACTATCATAATAGTATATAGTACAATAGTACAATTGTCGAGATAATCTTCAGAAGAATTTCTAGGAAATGAATATGAGAGTATTAGAAAGCAAATGTTAAGAATATTTCAAAGTAGTAAGAGAAGAGCAAACAATAAAACAATTGATCTCTCACGAAAAAATGTTGGGAAATATGTTTTCCAATTTTAACATTAAGAAGGTCCGACCAATCTTAATAACACAATTAGTTAAGTATGTATTCAACTTATAAAAATAATTATACACACACTGTCTAAATACAGAATAAATGTACTTAAATATAGATTACTTATTAAATATAAAGTCAAAAGATAAAAAAAAGTGTCATAAACATAATAAGAAATATATGAAGATCTATACATCATCAACTGCCTCGCAGGAAGACATGCACAGAAGGGCAAAAAGAAAATCATTTTTTCACCTCGAACGCATACCTTTAGTTAGAAGTTAACTCACACTTAATAACGTGATGTAAAATAATAAATATAATAAAATTCAATTTATAATATATATTATGTTAAGTTTAATATAATTAATATTAAATTCATGAAAAACGTTTCCTATGAAATATAATAGATTTATATTATTATTATATGTTAATATTAGTATTCTAAATATATGTGACATGAATAATTATAGTAGGATTATTAATAACAAGACACTTATTAAAATTACAATCTAATCTGTCTGAGATAAAATAGAATATAAATATAATTTACAATTTTTATTAGACTATAGCAGTAGCTATTTTTACCTCTCTATACACTTTCTTAACATGAGAAGCTTAGAATATGGATATGTACATTATCCTATATAAATAACTTTAATACTGACACTATATAAGAGATATTACACTTATGTATTAAAGTAGTATAATATATTTAGTATCACTATTTTATAAGAATTATTATTGCATATACTATATATATATATATACTGTATGTTATATTTAATAAGGAGAAAACGTATAATTAAAACATTAAATTTAGTTAAATATCAAATATTTATATATATATATAAATCTCTTCCTTTGTAGATGTTTCAAAACCGCGAGTATATAATAATATATCATGAAGGACCCAGTTTCGAAAACTCAACGAGATATTAAATAATATCTTATATATTATCTATTAAAATTTGAGCACGAGACGTAATATAGTTTAGCCATGGTTTTAAAATATATATGTTGAATGATAAAATATTAAATATATATATATAATTATATATATATATATATATATTTATATTATATATATATATATAGTTATATATATATAATATTAATATATATATACTAATATATATATATTATTAATATTATATTAATATATCAATATTATAGTATTATATTATATTAATATTGATAAAAATATATATAGTATTAATTAATATATATACTATATATCATATATATTAATTAATATACTTAAATATAGTATATGATTATATATCCTATAATATATTAATATAATAATATAATATTATATATATATTTATATAATAATATAATTATATTATATACATATACACGTTCTATTGATACTCATATATATATATATAAATATATTATAGATATATATAAGTATATGTATTTATTATAACAGTATAATTAATGTAACAATATGTGAGCATATTATATTAGATACCAAGTAGGGGAGTTAGAGAGATTATAAATATATAACTGTATAGTGGAGAAATATTAATCTAACTAGCTTATGGGAACCAAGATTCTGTGTGACCCGTTTCGCTCTCATACATATTTAATGCTTAGCCACTATATTTTTTTTGACATCATAAGTTTCACTCTCTCAATATATTTTCTGGCGCTTCAAACTATGATCTCACTGTTATCGACATAGTACTATTAGCAGATGATCTATGTAAATTCAGGTACTTTCATAATCTTTGCGAATACGTGACGGTATTAATACTATTATAATATAGCTGGAAAGCTTATCATATAAATATTATGCTACTATTATTACTTATAACCTGTCACAGGAAGGATATACAAGAGGGCTACGAAATAAACTAAAAGGGAAAAATAAGAACTGTAAAGTTAAAGGACCAAAGATAGAGTGGAAATATAGTTGCAAATTATCAAAAAATAAGTAAATTGTTTTGGAAGGAGACAAATTAGGTTCGAGATACAATTGAAGAGGCTCTAACTGGTGTAAAGACTTTGGATGGAAATGTAGTGCAAAATGATATATAAGCGAGAAAAGAGTGAAAGATTATTTTAGGGAATTACTAATTGCTGGAAAAATAGAAGACTAAGAAGGAGAAACAATTAGAGGAAAATTTTTGAAAGAGAGATTGAAAGGGAAAATGTAGGACATAGCACAAAGTATGAAATCGTGAAAGCTTTAAGAAAAATGAAAGGAAGAAATCTTTGCATATGTATGCTGTAGAAGTAGAAATGTTTAAAAAGGGTGGATAAAAATATCGTTGAGTGGTTGATGAGATTATTCGATGTTTATTTGGAAAAGTGCGAGGCACCACAAGATTATCAAAACTCTGTCTTGCTCCAATTTATAAGGAAAATGCTAACAATAATGAGTGCTCTTATTACCGTGCAGTAGGAAAAGTACATGGAGGAATGTTAATAGAAAAAGTTAAGGGCATCTCCGAAACATATTGGGTACGAACAATGTGGATTTAGGGACTGTCGAAGATATGTGGATTAGAAAATGCTGGTTGAGAACTACTTAGAAAAAAAAAAGAATGACGTTTTCGAATACTTTGTTGATTTAGAGGTGTATGATGGAGTTCAAAAACGAAAGTTGTGGAGAAAATTGGAAAGTATGTCGTAAATTGAATGTTATTAAATACAATCAAAAGTGTTTCAAGAAAAGCAAGAGTATGTGTTAAGATGAAGAGGAAGAAAGTTGAGTGGTTTAAAGTAGGCGTATGCCTGAGACAGGGTTCTGTTTTGTCTTCATTGTCATTTAATATATTTATGGATAGAGTTGGGAAAGGAGTCAATCTGTGCCTACATGAACGTAATTGGAAGATCAAAGTTCACCTGTTTGCTGATGATACTGCTAGTGGCTGGTTCAAAAGAAAAAGTTTGTGCTTTGGCTTTTGAGTTTAAAGGAATATGTAAAGGCAAATGACTAAAAATAAACCTTGCTAAAAGTAAAGTTATGAAAATAAAGGCAAAACTAAAAGAAGACGAAGGTCAATCTGGGTTAGAAGGCAAAGATGAAAAGTGAAAGGCTGGTGGAAACTATAGTCTTCAAGAATTTAGGAATGGAAATTGGTACTTCCGGAAATGCTAAAGTGTTCTAAGTATCCAGAAAGGTAAAAATGAATTTGCCCTTGTTTGGATGTATGACGTGGGCATTAAATTCTAAGATGGAAAAAAAGATTGAGGGGTGGATAAAAAGAGCTTCCGAAATATTTGAGAGGCATATAGAAAGGATTGGATTGGAAATGTAAGGAAAGATATATGTGCCCTAAGGAGAGACGTATGGTGGAAATAACAAGTCAAGTAGTACGGAAATGGTACGGATATATGCTTAGCCAGATGAAATGATGAGAGTTTCGCTAGAAATAAATTTTTTTTTCATGTCCGAGGACATAGTAATAGATGAAGGGGCAAATCAAATGGAGGTAGCATGATAGTGTAAGGAAGTTACTAAGAAGAAAGGACACTAGTATGGACGAAGGAATTCGATTGACACAAGATATGGTGACCTGGAGGAGAAAAGTGCATGAGACGAACCTTTCAGGGTTGCAAGTACTTGTAAAAACTGGAACAATGCTAGTGCAATCTGCATAATCACAACTCCATAATCATTCCAGATATGCAATTGGCACCACCCTCCAGTTAAGTAGGGGACCGTGATAAACACAACACACACACGTGTGTAGGTGTGTGTGTTTGTGTATTAATTATATTAATCAGATCGAACTTGGACCATGGCTGCGTAGTATACGGTCAGGCCTTCCCCA
>JABUQX010048663.1:0-15648 GCA_015478945.1 Trachelipus rathkii | reverse complement strand
TATATATATATAAATATATATATAATATATATATATACTATATAAATATATAATATTATATATTATATATAAATAAATTATATAGTAGTATATATAATATCGAGGATGGGATCGTAGCAGTCGGTAAGCTGAGAGCGAGCCGTTTCATGGGCTAAGCGAGCTCGAAGTCGGCGAGTCGGGATCGATTTCCCAAAAAAAGTGGAGTCGCGAGTCGGGAGTCGATAACAAATAAACACTGCCTTCGACTGCCCAAAACAATTTTGCATAGATACTTTGCCACACAGAAAATTTTGAAAAACTTAATTGAATTTTTATAATAAAAGACGTACATTTTTTATTTTGACATTTTGTAGCCAATTTAAGTTGTTTATTTTTAACTGGTTAAAAAATAAAGGTTATAAAACTGGTTATAAAATAAAATGTACTCGACTACTTGTGTATTGTGCATTAACGAATTATCAACAGCGAGTCAAGTTTGAACTTTTATTAATCAAAGTAGAAGACATAACTGATTTTAAAATATAGAGCACACAGCAATTATAAGATAGTTGCAATAAGCTAAAAGAATCGGAAAGATATACTATACATTTATGTAAACAACAACTGTGAGCGCTCACGTGCGCTGTTAAGTCATTTCAAATATTTCCTTTAACAATGTTAATGAAATTTCAATATATATTTAATTTTTTGGCGTGTGTGGACACGCGAAAATATATCTATCTACCCACAACCAGAAAGTGGTGGTAAAATAATTTAATAAATAAGTTAATAATATTATAAACAATATTAATTAATTTAATTCATGTTTAAATAAACAAATAAATTATTTTTTCTACGTTTGCGCCATGGTTGCTAGTTTGCTGAGCAAATGACCTGATTAATTTGTATCAGCAAGCTGGTACCGAGCCTTATACATATATAATATATAGATATAATATATATAGTATATAGATATAGATAAAGCCAGGGGGGTAATATATATATATTGAATAAAATATATAATATTATATATATATAGGTATATATTATTATAATATAATATATATATATAGTATTATAATATTATATATATATATATATATATATATAATATATATATATAATATTGAAGCTCTTATTCAGAAATTCTGACTCGACAGTTCTCACTAATAGATATAGAGGGGGCGGTAAGGCTGGGCTTTCTTTCACTTGTGTCATATTCTTCTACTACTTCTCTTTCCGATAAATGTCACGCACTCTTACCCTCAGTCTCGGGGGAAAAAAATTGGGAGACAAGGGATGATGATGATGATCATATAATTATAATATATAGTAAGATAATATATATAATAGTCTATATAATATATATATATACTATGGTTTTATTTGGGTTTGTTATTATATATATAATATATATATATATATAATTATGATAATATATAGATACGTATTATATATAAATTACCTAAGAAACTTTGCGTGATTCAAGAGATGGAACAATATCTAGCCCCCTCCACCTCGTCCTTGCACAGGGCGATTAAGAGCAAAGTTTTTCTCACTACTTCAGAACTACATTTGTCATTGCTAAGGCTCATGAAACACTTTTCAGCTGCTCTTTCTGGCTTATATATGATTTATTATATGTATACTATAATAGTATTAGAATAATATATAATATATATATATAAGTATATAATATATAATATATATATTATAATATATTATATATATATTAATAATATATATATATATATATATATATATATATATCGGAAACGATTGACATGATTGCTCAAGCAATAAAACAGAAGTCAGAAGAGGAGCAGAGGAAATGGAAAACCAATGGGCGCGCCAAATTTAATGCCCATGCATGGAATTCGATCTGATAAGCCATCGCAAACTGCTGTAGGAAAATCCTGCGTGAAAAAGAAAAAACAAAAGCTTCACAATTCAGCTTCGTATTTGTTTTATGTGTGAAAGCGTGATGGCTGCGTGTGGAAAGGAATGAGAGGGGGAGAGAAGGAGTGTGCAAATTTTGCCAAGCTGACTTGTGGTACAGAGATTAGTAACTATGGGTGTGAGCTCCCGGAAAGTCTACAGGCTGAAATTTAAGTTTGCAAAATCAAGTATGTTGTGGTTGTGACGTGATGGTTCCATCTGAGAGCAAAAAGTGAAGGAGTATGATTTTTTGGGAGTAATCATAATGAGTTTTGAGCAGTGAGTAGGAGCTTCATTTGATATGTTGGGCGCCGCACCTGAATGGTTGCCGATAGCGTGATCGAAAAAAGGATGGATATAAACAGGTGCTTTGCGCGGAGTCGGTGTCAGGCGAGAAAATGAGAATCCGAGCAAAGTACCTTGATTTCTCTGACCGAGGAGAGTATTGTGATGTAAGCTGAATACTTCTTAAATACAAGAGTATCCAAAGCTATAAATAGAGATTGGTGTACGTTAGAGATGGATACGAAAGTGAAAAGTTTGTATGATTGATTTGTGTTGGCTAAATGAAGGAGATTTGCAATATTGTTAGGATGTTAATCAGTAAGGGTTTAGAATGGAATTATCGGATCATTATGTTGTTCTATAATAAATAAGTTAAGTGGGCTTGATGCAGAGGGAAGGTGCATAGAAGGAAGTGCGCGTAAAATTAAGAGTGAGAATTAAATTGAAAAAGCTAATAAGGATAATAGTAGGAGCCCTCACAAGAAATCAGTGAATGCTGAACAATGTTGAACTAAACAAATCTGAAGCCAAATGAAGAAGGTGTTGTTTGCAGTGCAAAATAAGTATGGATTGCTAAGATAGAAGTAAGAATTAAACAAATGAGTGGTGAATGAAGATGGTGATGCAAGCGCGCTTAAAAAGTAAAAAAGCAAACGTGTTATTGAATGCTACTAAAAAGCAAACGAATGAAGGTTCAAAAGAAAGATGCTGGAATTATTATAAAAGCAAAAAATAAATTACTACACCATTTAGCCGAGAAAAGAAGAGGTAATAACAGTTTGGAAGGAGGATGAAGGCACTTACAAGGCGAATAGGAAGCCCTCTTCTGGAAGGAAGCGCCGAAAGGTTAAAAAATGAGAATAAGGGAACCTGCTTAGAAAATGAATAGGATGGTGCTTTTGTAACTGAATGAAATGGATGTGAGGGGTGTGGAGGGAGAGCTTCGAGAATCTGCATAACTTTCCGCATAATGAAGAGGTGTATAGTATGTGTGCTGGCGTTGATGGTGAATGTTGAAAGAAGCCGATATGATTTGCGGAAGAGGCTTATTAGCAAGCGCAGGAGGGTAATGGGTAGAGTGAGTAAAGTTTAATAGAATGGAACTGCAGTATAGATGAAATATACCAGCTGACAAATGACAAGAATGAGGCGAGGATGTGAGTTGATTGGATTTGCCGAAGTTGTGCAAATAAAGCGTTTATGGAGCTTATAGTTCCAAGGCGGATTGGAGGAGAGCATTAATAGTACCCCTTAAATAAGGGTAAGGTCAAGATTCCTTTAGAAAGAAATTATAGGTGGAATTAGTTTATTGAGCTGTGTGTAGGAAGATATATGCTCGCGATTTTAGTCTGAAAATGCGTTCGAGTGACATGAAGACTGATTGGGAAGAACAAGGCTGCGATTTAAGAGTGCCGTAGAGGATGGCGGATCAAATCTTTAAACTTTAAACAAAATGAAAATAAAATAAGTGAGGGAGAAGAAGAATTAAATGTATTTAGGTTTAATGGATTGCAACAGGCGTATAATGCGATTAATAGGGAAGCTCTATGCAGGGCTTAGTGATATATGTTAGGTTGCGGAAAGGACAAAAAAACAAGCTCGCTTTTTTCCGAATTTATAAACGTTTTTGATGAAAAAAACAGCCTGAAAAAAAGCAAGTAAACAAAAATTTTTTT
Source organism: Trachelipus rathkii (assembly GCA_015478945.1). Lineage (NCBI taxonomy): Eukaryota > Metazoa > Arthropoda > Malacostraca > Isopoda > Trachelipodidae > Trachelipus > Trachelipus rathkii. Next base: position 11,770 of record JABUQX010048663.1, on the reverse strand, counting down.
TTCGTTTTTTTCAATTAAGTTGTGGAATTTACATGTTTGAACAATTATATTAGAAATTTTAGCAAATAGCCCTGCTAATTTGGACATTTTTTGCGTTCCAATTTCCTACAAGGTGGAAGCCCCTAAGTTGTGTTCAAAATTTTTATGTTTTCCATATTTTTATTTATATTCTGAATCTTTGATATTCATAATATTTTTGTTTGTGTGCTCATTAATGTTTTCTTACTCTTGTTTCACTTTCAGTAACATTTTATCATAATATTTAAGTCAGAATTTAGAAAATGCCACATTCTTGCCAAAAAGTTCGTGTGAAACGCACTCTAAAGAAATAAAGCTGTTGCAAGCGCCTCGCATGAAATAATAACTTTTGTTGTGTAAGACGTTGCAAAAGTCTATTGTATTGCTTATGAGGCGAATAATAGGAAATTTTGAAAATTTGCCAACTGAGAGAATGATTATGCCTAAGCGCAGCTAACTTAAGAGTCCTGCTCTACGGCCGCGCTCCTTTTCACCACTGTCATTCCACACGGATACTTCATACGACTGAGAATATCAGACTTATCAGTCATATCAAAATTAAAATGTGGCTGATCGCGCTGATGAGCCCTTATAATTAGACTGACAGAGTCAGCTCTCAGTAGTGACTGGCAGGTCTGGGTGTGGGGACTAGGATTAGTTATCAAAATTGATATTCCAAAGCCCAAATATTTAATATAGTCATTCACTCATCCTCCTTGCATTTACAATCTGGCATAATTTTAATTCAAATTTTATTATTTCAATTTGCATCCTTTAAGTCACTTTTGATTTTAGTCATTCATAATAAATATATATACATATAATATTATTAGTAAGCTAAGCCTACGAAACAGCCAGTCTGCAGCCACAACCTACTGCAAATGCCCCTAACAAAAACAATGCATAAAATATTAAGATAAACGTAGTTCTGCCTATTTATAAATCATTAATGAATATGTTAATTTCAATATCCTTTATATTTGAAAAAAGAAAATCCTCAAGTTGAAATATATATTTGTCATTTGCATATGTTAATAAAAACACATGTAATGAAAAAAAACGAAAAAAACTGAAAAAACGAAAAAAAACATGAAAAAAAAACACATTATAGAATAAATGTTTATTTTCCCCAACCCTATATATTGGTGTTGGTGCGTAGGCTCTTGCTGAATGGAATCAAAATATGTATAGCGATAGTGAAGCTTGTGTAAGAATAAATGCTGTCAAAGAGATTGGTTTTAGCTATCAATAAGCGAGTGAGAACAAGCCGTTGCTGTTATCTCCTGGTTATTCAATGTATACGATGCGGTATGAAGAATTAGAGGTGGGAGATGGCAGAAATGGTGTTAGAAAGAAAGGAAGAATGGCTATGAGTGAAGGTGCCCTACCTATTATATGCGGATGATTTGTTCTTTGTAGCTGATATGAAGAAAGTATTTGGTAGAGTTATTAATTAATTACATTTTTTATGGCTGAGATTCTTATTTAAGGAAAGTAAACATAGATTTAGGCTGGTTATATTATGGCAAACGATGGAAAGTTATTTTACATATTGACCATGAAAAACAAGTGTCTGAGTTTAAAATTTAGGGTATATGTTGGATGAGAAGGAACGATGATGCAGAGTCTAGTACGAAAGTTGGAATGCGCAGGAAGGGCTTGGTGCCCAATTAAATCGTTGACTGAATCCTAAAAGGACTAGTCTGGAGGAGTGCGCTAGCGTCTTGCCATGAGGTATGTGTTACCGCTGTTATTGCTTATATAGGAGTACTAATGCGTCTGGAATAAGAGAGTATAGATCTAAAGTTCAATTGTTCAGATGGACAATCTTAGGGGCCTGCTAGTTGTGAGAAGAATTGAATAAAATGAGGAATGAACCTATTAGAGAGTGTGTGGTGTGAAGAAAGGAAACGGTGTAAACGAAGAGAACTAATGAATAAGTATTTGAGAATAGTTTGGCAGCTGCGAAAGAAGAATGATAGTCGCTTGTTAGCGGCAGTGCTATAGCTGGTGCAGTGTGTTGGAATCCGACAGCTGGGAGCACCGAAGAAAAGTGGACTGATCAGTAAAGGCAATGTGAGTTTGCGCAGAGCCAAGAGAACGGTGCATGATAGAAGGGAGAAATCGGTGTTTGTAAGGTCGGTATGCGTGTGCGCCACACTGGCCAGGCCGGAATGAACCCTACACTTGACGCCTTACCATAGTGAGATCGTCGCCGCGTCCCGTGATGCTCTAGGGGGATTTTCGATTGCGACGAGTTCTTACTAAATTAATGGTACAGAGGGGGCGGTAAGCTGCCGACTTTCTTTTCGACTTTTGCCTTATTATTCTTCTACTGCTTTTCTTTTCGGTGTTTGTCACGCACCTCCCAGTCTTGGGGAAAAAAAAAAAGGAAGATGAAGAAAGATATTTCTTTTGAGTCAATATACAGGACCTCCACGGCTCACAAAGAAGCGGCCACACTGGGCTGAAAAATCAACACCATGGGCGGGCCCTAGCACATACATATTTCAAATGTCAAAGGAAGATTTGAATGATGAAATGAATATTCAGTCATCAATAAAAATAAATAAAAAAAACTTCTTAAAAAAAAGTGCATCCTGGCATTATAAATAGTTCCAACATTACACAACAAAATCAGATATTATAAAGAATATTCACTTCTTGAAGATACAAGAACACAGAGCTACTGCCAAAGTGGGAAGAATCAGATAAGATATGGGATAATCCTTTAGAAGGTGTTACGGACCGTAAAGTAGGAAAACGATGAAGGCAAATGAGGCCAGTGGGGAACGATCAAGAGACGTGGCGAACGATGCGGAGGCATGGCACGCAAAACCTGCAAATGAAGAGGACCGCGGTCCCACGACATACAGCCTGACTCGCTGATGATACTGGCCACCAGGCCAGACCCCCTATACGGAGGCGAGCCAAGCGTCACCTAGTGCAAGCGCTCTTGTCGGTGGGAGGAAGACCAATCACCAATGCTCGGCTCCACAATTCCGGGTTTCACTCCCCTCTGACACCGAATATACTATTATAATATAATATAAATATATATTTAATATATATAATTAATATATATATATATATATATATATATATATATATAAATATATATATATAATACTTTAATATAGTACGACGTCAATCCTATAATATAGATTAGTAAGCATCAGATTAACGAACTTTTTCCTGTAATGTATGGGTTTTTATTGTTGGTGATCGTCTACTAGAACCGAAAATTTTGCCTCTACACATTATCTGGACGTTTATATAGGTAGAGTATATATATATATACTAAATAATATATATTTATATAATATATTATTATATATGATATATATATAGATATATAATATTAATAATATATATATCATTCCCGGATCCCACTCCAATGGGATATGCCTGCCTGCGAAGCTGGCTTGATGAGCTTCCCAACTTCACGTCGGTTTACCCCCCTGTGTACCACACAGCAAACCTACATAACTTCACGCCAGAGCCCGAGATAATACACCAAAGTGCACTCCTACCGGTAACTCCAAGGTTCGGCTCCCCTACAATTGGCCAAAGAGCAAACGAAACACGACCAGTTTGCCAGTACCTCATTCACGGAAAGAAGTTTGAGGTGGGGCAAGACTAATGCCAGGAACTATCTGGGTAGCCCAAGGCGGCTTGGACGGAAAAAGACGAGAACCTCTTGAAAGAGAGAAATTACCTAACAAGTAAATAAGGGAATCTTGTGGCTGATTGGTGGGAATGCAAAAAAAAAAAAAAAAAAAAAACTGTGGAGATGATTGAAAGATTATAAAATAGAAAAATGAAGCGCCAACAAGAAATTAGACTGGGACAAAGGCCGAACAAATGATAATTCGGAGCAGCCGATAACAACGCAACAAGAATCAATACCACCTTGCTCAGACCTGCATATTGTGCAAAAAAGTAGTGGTACAATTTTTACCTGACGTAAGGCCTTCCTTTGTTGGTGGCTTTAGCCTGGTTTTGTATTAGAAATTATTTTTGATTTTTCCAAAGGGGAGAGAGAGTGTCAGCTTGCCATGCCCATGCTGTCTTATAAATAATTTTGTGATGGAGGCAATAGCCTTGGTTCCCAAATGTTTGAGGTCAATAATTCCCACAATCAAAGTGCTATTTAAGTTTAATTTGAGCTAAGAAGCAATAATTTAACAAAGGTTTACAAGGGCATTAAATATATTATGTAGTGGAACTGCCACCCCCCGTTTACCCTTTCTTTGGAATTGTTTCAATATTTATCATGAATACATACTTTACAATGTCTAAAATTCTCACCTTAAATCCAAACCTTGTCAGTTAAAAATGAAAAAGGTCTAGGAGGATTGTCTGGTTGTTGAATTATGAGATTGGAAAAATCGATTGTATTTTTATCTAGCCTTGGAGGTGTTCCTATAAAAAGAAAATCACAACATTAAGACAATTCACTTTTAATTTTAAGAAAGAACATAATTCAATATCCAAAAAGACAAGGGGTTGCCACTAATATATATATATATATTATATATATATATATATATATATAATATATATATTATAATATATATATATATATATATATATATATATATATATTATATATTATAATATATATTTATATATATGTATATAATATATATATATATATATATATGATATATAATATATATATACAAAATTATATATCATTATTATATATATATATCGAATAAATATATGTAAGTCTTATATATGAATATTATAAATAATGCTTTTGTACACGATTATATATATATATATATATATATATATATATATAGTATACTATACTATATTTATATATATATATATAATATATATAATATATATATATATATTATATATATATCATATATATATATATAATTATATATATATTTATATATATTAAATGGGCGGTGACTTTAATCATGTGCCATATATATATGTGGATAAATAGGTGGTTAGCAATATGTTGACTGGAGATGAGTGTGAGAAGAATAGAACGCAAAAGAGAAAGACGCAACCATTAAAAATGGGCAGGTTAATTCAATCGCTTCGCATCACTTGAAGGTGATTGAATTACCTTCCCATTCTTAATGCGTGCGCTTTCTCTTTTTGCGTTATATTCTTCACACACTTCATCCTCCAGCAAACATATTACTAACCACCATTTATCCACCTTTATCATATACACATGATTAAAGTACAACACCCCACTCTAGATAACACCTTACAGACATCCCCTACTACTCATACCTCTGTGTGCGGGGAGAAAGAATTTCCCACATCGTATTCCTTCTGCGGTGTCCGTAGAAGTCCGACAAACGGGCGTCGGAGGTTAGTGGGCGTCCGTGCACCTTGTCCACTACCTCCAGTAATCATCCCCTTATCTCTTGCTAGGAATCTGAGCATGCCTCTGGACGCCATGGTTCAGTGACTCCGCCGTACCACACCCGAAGCCTTCTAATTTGGCGAAATTGTATGAATCGTATGGGTAACCATGGAATGTCAGAGCAATAAATGTTGAGGAAGAAGAGGAAAGAGGTGATGTATGTATTTAGAAAGGGCAAAAATGAATTGCTCGCTGTGACGAAAACAAAGATGAAAGGAAAGGGTGTGGTGTGGTGTGGTGTATGAAATGTGTGCGTGTGCTGGAGTGGCAAGAGATGAGAGAGGGAGAGAAGGAGTTGCAATTTTGATGACATTGACCTGTGGTAACAAAGCTATGCGTGACTTTGTTGCTGTGAGTCTAGAATTCTAATGGTTAAAATTTAAGTTTGAAAAGGTCAAGGTATGTGTGCTTGTGACGTATGGTCCAGCTGAGGGAAACGTTGAAGAGGGTACGATTTTTTGGGATAATCTGAATTGATGTTCTGGATAGGGTGGGTAGGGCTTCAGATTGATTATGCTGGGGGACCTGATGGTTGGATAGGTGATCAAAAAGGGGATGGTTATAACAGGCGTGGTTTTGGTGAACGGTGGCGGGAGGAAAATTGGAGAATGGTAGCGTAAGGTGATTGATTCTCTGTGAAGGAGAGAGGTATGTGTTGTAAGTATACTTTCTTTAAACACAAGAAGGTTCATAAGTATATTACAGTTGGTGTACGTACGAGATAGGTATACGAACGTGGAAAAGTATGATTGATTTGTGTTGGTGAAGAAGATGTTGAAGTATTGTGTTGGATGTTTAAATCAGTGAGTGTTAGGAATGGGATTATCGGATCATTTTATGTTGTTCTATGTAAAATTAAGTTAGTGGTGGGTTGATGGAGAGGAGGATGATACGAAAGGAAGTACAGGTAAAATTAAAGATGAGAAGTTAACGTTGAGCAAGACAATAAGGATAATTATGTAAGACGCTCGCATGTAAATCAGTTGAATGTGAACAACGTGAAGCTGAACAATCTGGGGGCAAATGAAGGAAGCAATCTGTTTAGGTAGTGCAAAGGGAAGTGTGTGGATTGTGCTAAAGTTTAGGAAGTTAAAGAATCCGTTAACAGCGAATGGTGGAATGAAGGGGTGATGAAAGCCCGTTTTTAAAGGTAAAAAAGAAGCGTGGTTGGAATGTACTAAAAGCAAATGATGGAAGTTTTCAAAAGAAAAAGATGCTTGGAATTATATCAAGGAGGAAAAAAAAGCAAACTAAAAGTGCATTACGCTACGGAGAAACAAGAGTAATATGAACAGTTTGGAAGGATTCATGAATTGAGGACATACAAGGGAAATAGGAAGCTCTTCTGGAAGAAGCGCGAAAGGTTCAAGAATAGAATAAGGGGAATTGCTTAGAATAATGAATAGGGATGGTTCTTTTGCTATCTGATGAAATGGATGTGAGGGAGTGTGGAAAGAACACTTCGAAAATCTGCACAATATTAACAGTAATGATTAGGTGTTAGAGTGAATGTGAGTGGTTTTGATGGTGCAAGAAGGAAATAGGTATTTTTGGGGATGAGGTTATAGTAAGGAGGAGGTAATGGGGTAGAGTGAGAAAGTGAAAGAATGGTAAATCTGCTGCAGGTATAGATGAATTACTAGTGCAACATGATCAAGAGCGGAAGGCGAGATGGTGACTTGATTGGATTTGGAAGTTGTTGAACAAAGCGTTTATGGAGGTTATAGTTCCAAGGGATTGGAGGAGAGCGGTGAATAGTACCCTTATATAAGGGTAAGGGAGACAAAAGGGGAACTGTAGAAATATAGGGGAATTAGTTTATTTGAGTGTTGTAGGGAAGGGAATGCTGGTATTTTGGTCGAAAAGAGTGCACGTCGAGTGAGAGGGACTGATTGGTGAAAGAACAAGGTGCGTTAGGAGTGGTAGAGATGTGTGGATTCAAATCTTTACATTGTTAAACAAAAATGATTGAGGAAAATGAGGGAGAGAAGAATAAATTAATTTAGGTTTTATGGATTTTACAACAGGCGCTTTATGATAGAGTTAAATAGGGAAGCTTTATGCAAGGTATTAGTGATATATGGTGTTGGTGGTAGGCTCTGAATGGAATCAAAAGTTGTATGACGATAGTGAAGCATGTGAAGAATAAATGTGTCAATTGGTGATTGGTTAGGATAATAGTGAGTGAGACAAGGGATATATGTTATGTTCCTTTGGTTATTTAATTTGTATATGGAATATGGATGGGGGTATGAAAGAATTCGAGGTGGGGGATGGCGAGAAATGTGTTAGAATGATGGAGAAATGGAGCAGAGTGGAGGGTGCCCACCTATTATATGCGATGATTGGTTCTTGTGTGGCGAATCTGAAGAGGTTTGAGAGGATTGGTTTAGAGATTTTGGCAGGGTATGTAAAAGAGGGGTTTGAAAGTAAACTTTAGATAAGAATAAGGTTATGGTGTGATGTGAGGACAAGTCTCAGTGTGAAAGTTATGTTAGATGGTGAGCAGCGGAACAAGTGTCTGAGTTTAATACTGGCGTTCACACTGAAATTTTTGAATTTGATTTCCTGACTTTCCCTGACCAAAATCCGCAAATTTCCCTGCACCAGCGTGTTCTCTACTTTGGTTGCTATAAAATATCTATTAATCATTATTGCAGCCTATTTACTCAGCCCTTCATACATTAACATTATTGAAACTTACCTTACCCATAGCCGTCCAACGCATCCTTTTTATTTTTTTCCAAAAGTAAACAGTTTTATTTAAACAAAAAAGAAAATAACTTAAAAGCTTACATTAATGGACTAGGTGAATAACGTCCACTGTGATCACAAAAAGTTCTAAATGGGGAGATTAGGTTAACTTTTTCTCCAAGCATTCTTGAATTTTTGATTTTATAGCGTCTTTTTCTGTTATCAAAGCTTCCAGTTTTAACATCTTTCTCGCTCTTCAAAGTTTATAGATCTGTATGGATAATTTTCTTTTTTCAACCTTTTTATTATCTTCTTCTTCTTGGTTCTGTTTTAACTCTTTGAGATGTTCTTCATATTTCCTTTGGGCAGCTCTTACATTTGTCAACATTTATTGCGTGATAGGAACTTTATGAATACTATTTCATGAGATCTTATAGCATTGGTCACTGTTCTTTGAGAAATCAGACTTTTCTTTCAGATTCCCCACTAAAATTGCTTAATTTATAGTAAAACCCTCCTTCCAGCTGTCGCATTTCCAGCGAAAAATATCAGTCCTGGAATTTAATTATTTGCCACACTCCACATAACATTGATTTCCCAGGTACATAGAAAAAAAATTATCAATCTCTTAGAAAGGACCAATCACCATCCACAACAATATTGTGAATTTTAATTCAAGGTTAGAATTGAGCTTCACTGCAAAGTAGGAGTGTATTGCTGCTTTTGCTTTTCCTAGAAAAATAGGAGGCCAAGTTCATGGTTAATCACAATTTACATTTCATCGGGCCCCATTTTAAAATTTGAAGCTACCGCCCTATCCGGAAACATTAATTTAAATGTTTCCTCTATATCTGCACACGAGTTTAAAGCACCATTCATCATCCACCACTTTAATGCCCATAATATTTCAGACCCTGTAACATCATCTTAAGCCAAAAATGAAACTGATGATAAACTGAATTTTTGGTTGGTTATTATAGAACACCTCAGGGGTCATTTACCAATCGGTTGATATGATATAGAAAGTTGATGGAATGGCATTAATTTTCAGTGCACACACTTCACTAATATTTGTATTTAGTAGCACACGTAACGAAAAAGTTTTTCAATGCTGGTTGATCCTGCTGAGTTTTGATTAAATTCAAATGATTCCCCTCTTGAATGTAAAACTTCAGCTTGGCGTTCCCTGTTAGAATAGATCAAAGTTCTTTTTACATAATTTACAGTATGCCTTGGAACTATTCAGGTCCTACCCAACTTACCTGATAAACTGTGGATTCAGTTTGATGTTCAACCACTGGTCGTTAAAAGTTAGTTTTTTTTTGATACGTCATTTTATAAAATAAATAATAAATACCCTCAACTGCACAAAAATCCAAAATTCACTTCATAAAACCTCAAAAAAAAAACACTTCAAAAAAGTATAAATCCCTGAAAAAGAAAAAGATATAAACAGATTAAGTCATACGTCATACAGTCACATCCTTATACCAATCACCTTCAATCGAAAGGAGAACTTTGAACAACCTCTACCGACAGAATAGGAAGAATAGTAGTAGGTATTAGTGAACTAAAAATAGAAAGAAACAGGATAAAAAGTATTATTTTATGGAATGTCATTCCTCGCCCATCCTTTCATTTCACTTATCAAATACATCTCTTATTTCACATTTATACAGTAAGAAAAAAAAGTATATCAAAAAATATGCAATTTGTCCCATGGGATTATTCTTCATATGTTTAAAATTATAAAATTTCACCTCGACTTTTTGAAATTTCCCTGACTTTTCAGCAAATCTTAAAACGTTTCCCTGACTTTTCCCTGACCAATATTTTTTTCCCTGACTTTCCTGACTTTCCAGAAAGTGTGAACCCTGAAATATTTAGGGTATGTTTGGATGATGAGAAGGGAAACGGATGATGCAAAGTGTAAGTAGGAAAGTCTGTGAATGGCGAGGAGGTTGCTGGGTGCAATCTAAACTCGTTGTGTGAATGAAAGGGGACTAGTCTTATGGCGCTTAGGAGTCTTACATGAGGGTTATGTTGTTACCTGTGTTACTTGCTTACTGGTGTGAGACTATGGTCTGAATAAGAAATATAGATCTAACGTTCAATGTGTTCAGAATGGACAATCTTAGGGCATGCTAGGTCCGTGACGAAGAATAATAAAATGGAGGAATGACGGTATTAGAGAGTTGTGTGGTGTGAAGAAAGGCGTAAATGAGAGAAAATGATAGTATGTTGAAATGGTTTGTCACGTGGAAAGGCATAGAATGATAGTCGGATTGGTTAAGCGGATGCTATAGTGTGGAGAGTTGTGTTGGGAACCGACCGCTGGGAGACCGAAGAGAAAAGTGGATTGAGTCAGAAACGAATGTCTGAGGAGAGAAATGAGTTTGGCAGAGGCGAGGAATAAGGTGCAGATAGCGGAGAGAATTGGCGGGGGTTTGTTATGGGCATGGTACCTGGGCCCACCTGCCGGCCCAAGCGGGCATGAACCCTAACATTGACGATTACCATAGTGAAGGGTCCGTCGCGGGTTCCCATGAAGCTTTAGGGTGGATTTTCTGTCTGTGACGAGCTTCCACTAATTAATCGGTACAGAGGGGCGTAAGGCTGGGCTTTCTTTTTCGACATTTGTCATATCTCCTACTGCTTTCTTTTTCCGATGCTTTATAGCGCTCCTTACTCCCAATCTTGGGAAATAAGGTTAGGTGAAGAAAAGAAAAGAAAGATATATATATACTATATAGTATTCATATTATATATATATATATAAATCATACTATATATATATAATACTATATATATATATATATATATACTATATATATTAATATATCTATAATATAACTATATATATATATATATTATACCCGTACGGTATATAGTATTATATATATATATATACAATACTATTATATACTACCTACCTATATATATAATCATATATATATATTTTTACTATACCTATATTATATTATATATATATATATATATATATATGGACATTTATAAGTGGTGGACTCCAGGAGCGAAAATCAATAATTAGTTAATTTAGGTTAAGTTGGAGTTTAGGTTACGTTAGGTTACGTTAGGTTAGGTTTTGTTAGGTTAAGTTAGATTACCCAAAAATTTAATATATTTACCCTAAAATTATTAAAATAAAGATACATTAATTATTGATTTTCGCTCCTGGAGTCAACTGCTTATAAATAGCCTATATATATATATATATATAAGCTATATATATGTTATTTCCTACTTTAATATATATATAGTTATATATATATAAATATATATATATATATATATATATATATATATTATATATACTATATATTATATTATATATATTATATAAACTACCTTTTAACCGTGCTTTGCTCCCCTATGCAAGGGTGAGGGGGTACACCGGCAGGGACCACAGGAAATTCAAATTTAAGGCCGCTATCCAAACCAGCGCCACCAACGTGTTTGCAGTCGAGGTTTTAATTCTTGCCCCAGGTAGATAAAACTCCAACTGCCTACGCGGAGGATTTGAAACCCAAGCGTCCTCTCATATGGAGGAGCGCGGCGACCTCACCCTGCTCCATGAGGCGTTCTATATATTATATATATATATATAATATATACTATATATATATATATATA
>JABUQX010048662.1:27500-29376 GCA_015478945.1 Trachelipus rathkii | reverse complement strand
TATAGTATATATATATGCAGAGGTGCAGGCACTTCCGCTTCTTTAGTCGCTAGTTCCGCTATCCGCTCCGAGCGGATACTACCGAATAGGTGTGCGGACTAGCGGAGTGCGGAGTCGTCAGGAAATTAGCGGACATTGCACGTGCGGATCAAAAAAGTTTCCGCTCTTTTGTTCCCGCACCTTTTTAATAAAAAAATGAAAATATAGTACTATTAAAAAGAATTCTTATTGTTTATAATAAAGAAATATAATTTGTATATTTTTAGTTTATAACTAATTATACTTTAGTCAGACTTATTGTTTATTAATAATTAAAGTTCTAAAAATGATCTCACCTCTTAAAGGTAACCCATTATTATATTAAATAACATATTAATTGATTTTATAGACTGAATGGTTATTACTCTCATCTATATTATTTAATTATTTATATTAGTTATTATAATAACTAGGCAATATTTAAATCAATTCTGTGTAAACCCAAATATATATAGGCATATATATATATAATATGATATAATATATATATATATATATAATATATATATAAAATATATATATATATATCTATAATATCATATAAATATATTATATATATTAGTAATATTATATATATATTTGGGTTTTACACAGAACTGATATCACACATATATATATTATATTATATACATATATATATATATATATATATATATATATATATATATTATATATATATTATTATATATATATATATATATCATATATATATATTTGGGTTTACACAGAATTGATTTAACAATATATATACTATAGTATAATATATATATATATTATACATATATAATATTATATATAATATACTATATATATATATATATATATATATATATTATATATATATATATATAGCTACCGAGCTGATTACGTAGCATTTGCATCGACTCTGCAGGAGCTTTCATTGATTCTACTAAAGTCTGGGACGAAATAGACCTTCTTATGGTGGACAGGGTGGTCAAAATATTTCAGAGGAAGACAGAAGATTTAGGTGGGACCTTTAAATGATTTGTTGAAGTGACACTAACACCAGCACTCTTCATCACCAAGGGACATCTTTCCCTTGGGCAGCATAGGCGCAGAATTTGTTGAACTTGTTCATAAAACATAATACGCATTCTCCTTAGTTCTGCGGCTGTAGAGGCGATATTTAGTATTCGGATGGATAGTTTTAGAGGGCAAAGAGGGTCAGTCTTAACCTGCCTGTTTAATTTTGAGCAACCTGAATCCTTTTGATAAAGGTAATAATGGATCTCTTTCCTTGAAGCACGACATAAGGAGGAAGTGGAAATCTTGAGGATTTTGTAAATATTCATTCAAATTTTCATATTAAATATGTCTATATAAAATAAAACCTATATGTATTCAAGGATATATACTATTTAGTATTTAATAATAATTACCTTTTGTGAAGTTCCACATTATTAGGGAAAGACGTGCGGAAGTGCGGACTTGCAATAGCGGAGGTTTGATGGTCTGAATAAATGCGGAGGAGCGCTAGCGGACTACGGTTTCTCGAGGTGCGGAGGTGCGCTAGCGGACTACTAACAAATGAGCGCGGAGTGCCCACCTACTGATATATATATAGTATATAATATATATTAATATTATAATTATTATATAGTTATATATATCATATATATAATATATATGTATCTATAATATATATATCATATATATAATATATATATATATTATACGTATTTAGAAAATACTATATATATATAATTATATGGTTAATCCAAATTAGTAAAAAAAAAACACTATATATGGTCTTGGAAGATGTTCTCCTGTTGTAGTGTGCTGTTAAGCGTTTACAAAAGGAGAATCTCAAATAGAG
>JABUQX010048662.1:0-25000 GCA_015478945.1 Trachelipus rathkii | reverse complement strand
GTTCAAGAATGAGATAGAGGGAAGTTTTCTTAGAATAATGGAAATAGGGATTGGATACTTTTCGTAATGATGGAAATGATGTGAGGAGAGTTGGAGGGAACACTTCGAAAATCTGATAGCAGTGACAAGCTAGGAATGTACCAAGACAGGAGTAGTATTTGGGGATAAGATCTTAGTAAGGAGGAGTGTTCCTGTGGGGTTATGGGGTAGGAGTGAGAAAGTTGAAGAATGGAAATCTGCAGGAAGTATAGTATATGAAGTAGTTTGATCGTGGGTGAAATGATCAAAGAGAACGGAGAAGAGATGGTGGATTGATGGATTGGAAGTGTAGATAGTGTAACGAAAGCTTCTATGGAGTGTTAGTTCGAGGAATTGAATGTGAGAAACTCGTGTATAGATAGTACCCTGTATATAAGGGGAGTAAAGGGAATACTGTTGAATTATGCATTAGTTATTGAGTAGTGTTGTCTGGAAAATATATGCTGGTGTTTTGTGAAAAGTACGTCGAGTGAACCGAGGGGACTGCATAATTTTGTGAGAACAAGGCCATTTAGAAGTGGTAAAGGAATGTGTGGATCAAATCTTACATTGAAACAATTTGTGAGAAAATGAGAGAGAAGGAGAAATAAAATGAATTTAATTTATTATAATAGAACGGCATATGATAGGATTAATAGGGAAGCTCTAAGGCAGGTGTTTGTGATATATGGCGTTCGTGGCAGGTTTCTGAATAGAATCAAAAGTATGTTGACGATAGTGAAGCATGTGTAAGAATAAATGGAATTGAAAGTGATTGATTTAATGTTAAAAACGGAGTGAGGCAGGGATGTGTTATGTCTCCTCGGTTTACTCAGTTTGTATATGGTGGGGATGAAAGAATAGAGGTTTGGAAAAGTGTCAGTGGGAAGGTGTTAGAATGATGGGGCATGGTCCAAGAGAGGAGGTGCCTAGTTATTATATCGCGGATGATTTGGTTTGGTGACGAACCTGAAGAAAGATTGAGACGATTGGTAGAGTGACTTGGCAGGGTATGTAAAAGGAGGGGTTTGAAAGTAAACGTTGATAAGAGTAAGGCTATAGTTGTTAGTCAGGACAATTCTCGGTGTGAAGTTATGCTGGATGGTGAACAACTGGAACAAGTGTGGAAGTTTAAATATTTAGGATATATATAGGATGAAATGGGAATGAATGTGATGCAGAGTGTATTAGGGAAAGGGAAAGTTGTGAGTAGTAGGTAAGAACGTGTGTCTGGTGGCAATAAATCCTTGGTGGGTGTAAATGGACTAAGTCTTGCGCTGGGGGGTTTTACATGAAGGTATGTTGTTACCTGTGTTTATGTACAGTAATGAAACTATGGTCTGAAATAAGAAGTATAGATCTAAAGTACAATGTGCTCAGATGGACAATCTTAGGGGCGTGTTAGGTGTGAGAAGAATATTAAAATTAAGGAGGATGAACGCATTTAGGGAGGTTAGCGTGGTGTTGAGAAAGGGTAAGTGGAGAGATAAATAACAAGTTAACATTGAGATGGTTTGGTCATTGTGGAAAGGATGGATGATGGTCGATTGGTTAAGTGGATGTATAGTGATGAGTGTGCTGGGAATCGACCAGCTGGGAGACCGAAGAAAAAGTGGATTGTGTCAGTAAATGAATCGCTGGAGGAGAGGAATGTGATATGGAAGTATAAGGGAGTATGGTTGTGACCACCTGGACCAAGGAATGAACCCTACATTGACGAAATGCCATAGTATGGGCCGTCGCCCGTTCGTGACAGCTCTAGTGGATGGATTTTTTTGCAATGGCGAGTGCTCACTAAAGGGTATAAAGGGCAGTAAGGCTGGGCTTTCTTTTCGACTTCGTCATATTCTTCAACTACTTGTTCTGTTTTCAAGTACATGTGACACACCCTACCCCTTCAGTCTTGGAAAGAGATATTGAAGATGATGATGATGATGATGATTTGGTCAAGATGATGATGAAAATGATGAGAGGAAGATTCTCAGGATCCAGAATAACATATGATGATATATATATATATATATATATACTTATATATATATATATATATATATATTATATATATATATATCATAGACTACATCATATACTATATATATATATATGATTGCCCTTTCTCGAACTAAAACTCGATATATAATATATATATATATATAATATATTACTATAATATATATATATATATATATAGATATATATATATATATATTATATATATCTATATAATATATAGATATATAATATATATATATATAATATATATATGGGCATATATAAGGAAAGAGGAGCGTAAGCGTAATCAATGTGACACATTTTGAAAAGGCTAAACTTAAAACGCAATCAAATTCTTGTGTATGTTTAAGGGCCACAATAATTGAATAAACGATTAAGTCAGAAAGAGGGAAGCAAAGAAAGACAGAAGAGAGAGAGAGAGGCAGTAGAAAAAAAAAAGACAGACAGAGGATAAAAGTAAAGAACAGAGAGATCTAAAAGAGAGACAGGAGAGGAGACGAGAGAGAGAGAGGACGAGAGAGAGAGAGAGAGAGAGAAAAAACTTTGAACACTGAATACGATACCAACATCAAAAGAGGGAGTGATAGAAACCTAAATATTGTAAAAGATATCTAAACAGTAATATATTATATATATATATATATAATATATATATAATTTATATATAATAATATTATATAATATAATATATATAATAGTTATATATATATATATATTATTTATATATATATATATATATATATAATTATACACATATATATATATACTATATATATATATATTTATTATATATATATCATATATATATAATATATATATATAGATTTTTAAAATATAATTATATTATTATTAAATTAATAAATATAATTTTATATAATATTTTAATATAATTATATATATATATATTATATATTTATTTTTTTTTACATGATACCAG
This sequence comes from Trachelipus rathkii, assembly GCA_015478945.1. NCBI lineage: Eukaryota > Metazoa > Arthropoda > Malacostraca > Isopoda > Trachelipodidae > Trachelipus > Trachelipus rathkii. The sequence goes on along the minus strand of JABUQX010048662.1, from coordinate 22,032 downwards.
CCACTCACGGGCAATGCCCTTTTCAAAAGAGGGCAAAAAATAAATAGCTAAATAAGAGAATATATAACTTAATAAAATAGTACATAAAGACAATTAAAAGATTAAATAAGATGAAAAGTGAACCCACCCTGACCCTTGCCTAACGCAATTCCCTCAGGTGGGCGCAGACGCGGGAACTTAAATAGAGGAAGAATTAAACATGCGGGGGGAAATAAAGAAGGCAAGGGAGTTCACAAAACAGATGTAGCTGGTAAGAAGGAGGTACCATAACGAGTGATACTTGAGTCTCCAAATTCACACAATTTTTCATATATATATATATAATAATATATATATTATATATATATATAATATTATATATATATATTATATATAATATATATTTTGGAACTAACTGAACATTTCTTCATACTAAATCACCCTCTTCTCTCTAACGCAACATGGATTCGCTACGTTGATGACATTTTCATCTCCATACCTTTAACTACTAACCCACTCTCATACTTAACTTTATTAACTCTATACATCCCAATATAAAATTCACCATGGAACTTTCTAGGAACAAAACCTTACCATTCCTTGATACCCTTCTTTCGTGGAATAATAGCCCCACTCTTCGCTACAGTGTTTATCTCAAGCCTACTTTTAACCCATCTTATACTCATTGGTATTCCTCACATTCCACCAACACTAAATCAGGCATATTAACCTCCCTCTTCCTGAGAGCCCTACGAATATGCTCCCTTCCTTTCCTACAAACTGAATTTAACTATATTTTCAACACCTTTACCAAACTCTCTTACCCAAAACACATACTAACTCGCTCTCTCAAACAAGATAAAAGAAAATTCTATAACCCCCCTTCCCCTACCAATCCCACACTTAACTCTTTTTACTATTTACCCATTCCATACACCCCTCACAGTAATATCATTAAATCCTTACCTGCTTCTCTAAGACTAGCTTAATCCAACACGTACTCTTTAAAACGTATTTTTAAACCTCCCACCTACACCTTCAATAACATTTCACAGGTCAGGATTTAATGATATTACTGTGAGGGGTGTATGGAATGGGTAAATAGTAAAAAGAGTTAAGTGTGGGATTGGTAGGGGAAGGGGGGTTATAGAATTTTCTTTTATCTTGTTTGAGAGAGCGAGTTAGTATGTGTTTTGGGTAAGAGAGTTTGGTAAAGGTGTTGAAAATATAGTTGAATTCAGTTTGTAGGAAAGGAGGGGAGCATATTCGTAGGGCTCTCAGGAAGAGGGAGGTTAATATGCCTAATTTAGTGTTGGTGGAATGTGAGGAATACCAATGAGTATTTTTCTCTCAAAAGATGGGGTTAAAAGTAGGCTTGAGGATAAACACTGTAGCGAAGAGTGGGGCTATTATTCCACGAAAGAAGGGTCAAGAATGGTAAGGTTTTGTTCCTAGAAAGTTCCATGGTGAATTTTATATTGGGATGTATATAGTTAGAGTTATATTGGTGAAACTAATGATTTCACCAATATATTTTGCTCATTTCAAGAGATTCATGTTTCTCATGTAGCTTTGCAATCATAGATACACTACAGTAATATATATATATATATATATATATATATATATATCATATATATATTATATTATTATATATATATACTATATATATATTATTAGTAATTTATATTTATATAATAGTGTTATAGTTGTATAGTATGAGTATGAATATATGAAAATTGTAGTGACTATTCCGTTACGTGTTCGTCTGTTCTGTGTTCGCCTTCCTTTACGTGTTCGTTTGTTCGTGGTTCTCCTTTGCGTGTTTGTTTGTGCTGTCTCTCGCACGTGTGTTTAGTTTGTCTTGTCTATTCGGTGTTCTGCCTTCCCTTTCGTATGTGATATGCGGTAGCAAGGGTCAGGGGGGTACTTTTCTTATTATTTTAATTTTATTTTTATGATTATTTATATATATATTATTTATTTATTTATTTTTGCCCCCTCCTTTTGATAAGGGCATTGAACGAAATATTTGGTATGTAAAATAAAATAATTTTATAGTACATCTGTAAATATATATATATATATATATATTATATAGATTATATATATTAATATATAATATATATAATATATATATTATATAGAGTTATATAGGAGAATATAGATATATGTATATATATACGTATATATAATATATATAAGTTTATATATATATATTAATAATAAATAATATATATTATATGAATATGTGTATAGTATATATATATATATTATATGATATATATAATTATATATGTTTTATATAGTATAAATATATATATATTAGTAAATATTATGTAGTTTTCTTTATCACCCCGTTTTGACTGCTTCCTTTACGTGTTCGTTTGTTCCGTGTTCGCCTTCCTTTACGGTGTTCGTTTGTTCGGTGTTCGCCTTTCTCTTACGTGTTCGTTTGTTCGGCTCGGCTACTCCCGTGCGCTTTGATGCTCGTCTCTCCGTGTCTTTGCTCCCCTCTTTCTGGACTTATCGTTTATCGAATATGGCTCAAACATTTACTCTAGATTTTGATTGCGTTTTAATGTTAGCTTCAAAAGCAATGAAGCACTGCCCATATGCTAGTTGATATAGTAAGAGATAGTATGAAGATATATTATTATATAAATATATATATATATATATATGGGTATATATAAGGAAAGAAGAAGTAAGCTAATCAATTGAACACATTGGGAAAAGCTAAAACTTTAAAACGCAATCAATCTAGTGATGTTTTAAGCCCATAATTGAAATAAACGATAAGTCAGAAAGAGGGAAGCAAAGAGAGAGAGGAGAGAGAGTAGCAAAAAAAAGACAGACAGAGATAAAAGTAGGAGAGAGAAGAGGAGAGAGGAGAGAGAGAGAGAGAGAGAGAGAGAGAGAGAGAGAGAGAGAGAGAGAGATGGAAAAAACTCGTAAAAAGGAAGAGACAAAGTCAAAAGAGGAGTGATAAGATATATATATATATATATATATATATATATATATATATATATAATATATAATATATATATATATAATATATATATATATATATATATATATATATAATATATATATATATATTATATATATATATATATTAATATATCATCATATATATATATTATATACACATATATATATATATATATATATAATATATATATATTACTATATATATATATTATATATATATAATATATTATATATATATTATAATATATATATTATATATATATATATATTATATATATATATATATATTTTTTTTTTTTTAAATGATAACACACACACACAGGAAATGCATTTTAAAAAGGAGGGGGAAAAAAATAAATAGATAATAAATAAATAAACTAAATAAATAAAAAAAAAATACATAAAGAAAAATAAAAATTAAAATAGAAAAAGTAACCCACCCCGACCCTTGCCTAACGCAATTCCCTCAGGTGGCGCAGACGCGGGACTTAAATAGAGGAGAATTAAAACATTGCGGGAAAAAAAGAAGCAAGGAGTTCACAAAAACAGATGTAGCTGGTAAGAAGGAGTACCATAACGAGTGATCTTGAATCTCCAATATATCACACAATTTCATATATATATAATATATATTAATATATATATATATATAATATATAATATATTATATATATATATATATATATAATATATATATATTAATATTATATAGTATTATATTATATTATATACTATCTCGTATAATATATATATATACTTGGTCGGTGCTATCTACTGATTGCAAAGCTACATGAGAAACCTCGATCTCTGTGAAATGAGCAAAATATATTGAGTGAAATCATTAGTTTCACAATATAACTCTAACCTTATTAAGCCCAATATAAATTCACCATGGGAACTTTCTAGGAACAAACCTTACCATTCCTTGATACCCTTCTTTCTGAATAATAGCCCACTCTTCGCGTTACAGTGTTTATCTCAAGCCTACTTTAACCCATCTTATACTCATTGGTATTCCTCACATTCCACCAACACTAAATCAGGCATATTAACCTCCCTCTTCCTGAGAGCCCTACGAATATGCTCCCTCCTTTTCTACAAACTGAATTCAACTATATTTTTCAACACCTTTACCAAACTCTCTTACCCAAAAAAACATATCTTAACTCGCTCTCTCAAAAAAGCAAAAAGAAAATTCTATAACCCCCCACCAATCCCACACTTAACTCTTTTTACTATTTACCCATTCCATACACCCCCCACATTAATATCATTAAATCCTTACCTGCTTCTCTAAGACTAGCTGTAAACCAACACGTACTCTTAAACGGTATTTTTAACACCTCCCACCTACCACCTTCAATAACATTTCACAATGTGTGTACAAAAAATTCCCTGCTCCAAGTGCACCGTCATTGCCTATAATGGTGAAACTAGATGATTTCACCAGGCTCCGTTATAAACACAAACATGAACCTTTATTGTCTGAACTTCAACTCAAAATTCTAGCAGTTATCATTACAACAGAATTCGATTTAATAACAACCCTTAGGCAATAATACCATGAGTTTCTATTTGTCCACAAGTATTTGACATTTAGAACTACAAACCTTATTGACACTTATGTGCATTAAAATACTTTCCTCAACTTTAACCAAATTAAGACTCACTATTAAACATATTATTTGACCCACTCACCTGTTTTCTCCTCAAAAAAAATTCTAACACTAAATTAATTGAGTCTAACTTTTTCTATTTTATTTTATTTTAAACAATCTTTTAATAACACTAAACAGTTGTTAAATTAGTAGTTCTCATACCACCCTACGTACTCTCTCAGAGGATCAAGCAGGATGATGCACAATAGCCGTGACTGCTGTCATTACTATTTAACATCTTAAAGACTTATTCTTACCATGTAATAACTTTAATATTACTTGCTGTCTTTTATACTAATTAGGCCTCCTGTTTGTGCATACATATAAACATATACGTCAGAATATATCTATACTATATATATTATAGTTATTTATATATTTGATCTTATATATATAAGTATTATTAATATATTATATATATTTTTTATATTATATAAGTTATATTAGTTTACTTATTATATTATATATATATCTATTTGAGTAGTATTATTGAAGATTGAAGATTATTTTATTATTGAAATTATTTTATTGATACGTAAATATAACATATATATGTAATATATATATTATATATATATTATATTATATATAGGTATATATATATATTATATTATATATTACAAGTATTATTGTTAAAGCCGTTAATGAGGATATCGTACATGAGACCTATCAGAGTCCTGTTACCTCGTCACACAGTTCGAATTACTAACACCAGAAATAGGTCATTTAACGGCTGGTATATATATAATATATATGTTAGGCTAATATAGTATCTATAAGTATTATACTAATATACACTATTATAAATATAATATAGTACTCTACAAATATATATTTTATACTATTATATTTGGGTGTAACATTTTATATATTTACTAGCATAATAAATAGTCATAAATATATAATATTAGCGATTTTCCTTTCGAAAATTATTCAATTCCAAGATAGGTTGTCTTTGGCTGACATTGTTTCAGCAAGCCATACCATCGCTACTCCCAATGCTTCCTATGAAACATCTAGGACTTTCCTACCTCTCTTTAAATAGGCCATGATTTAGTTTTATACCTTTTCATTTTCAAGCTTTTTCGAACCAAATCGAAAAAACATATCAAAGTTTCAATTCTGAAATGGCCAGCAAATACAATAGCATTAATTAATTATTTAGGTTGATATATTTCAGACCCATCATATATTTTGTTCCTTTAAGCCAAGTTGACTTATATTATAATATCCGTGTATAGATTATCTCACTGTAGATGTCGACAATATCTGGATTCATACTAAACGATCTATGATCTTGAACATCTTTCTTAGTACCGCCATTCTTGGATGAATCTTCACTCTTTCACCAGTAAAGTTTCCTACGCAATTTTTAAATCCTTTTTTTTTAAACCCGGTTTTTTTTTTTTATTGTTTGTATTTTTATCAGGGGGGTGGAAAAACCATATTTTTGAGTCGTTTTTTCCCAAATCATGTGTTTTACCAAGCTCTAGTATCTTTTCTTACTCTTTTGTTGAATGATCCTGTCTTTATCAGTTAAACAAATATATATTTAAGACCTTGGTGTTTCAACTTCTCTGTTTATACTCTTCTGTCAAACAACATTTCTCTGGACACAATGATCATACTTTCTTATGCTTTTCTTTCTTAACAAACCTATTTGCTTCAAACATATTATAATATATATAATATATATAGTGAATATATATAGTATATTAATATATTATAAGCTATATAATATATATATATATTAAACTTATATATTATATACACGTATATATATATATATTGTTATTATATATATAAATATATACTTAATTTATATATTATTATATTATACATAATATATATATCTATATAATATTACTCTGTAATGATGGGTGCATGCTTTTAAACTCTAAGGTTTAATAGAGAATTACGTCTATTTCTAATTAAATCAAGTTTGGCAAAATCTTTCTCCTTTTAATGTGTACTTTCGAGTAGAACTATTCAGATTAAAATATTTCATACATCTCATTATAACGTACGTAAATAAATCCAATATCTACTTCAATGTCTCAAAAAAAATGAATTTCTTCATCGATCTGCTCGAACAATTAGTTTCCCATACAGAATTCTCTTCAAACATATTTTTAGAAAACACCTTAAAATTTAAACCTTCATTTGTCCTTTATATTCTTAGTATCTCCTTTTCAGCAAACTTTTTCAAACGATCACAATATATATATCTCTCTCTCTAAAAAAAAATTTCCATGATGTTGTTCTTTTTTAACCACCCACAGAACGACTTCACATTACCTCGGTAACTTGCTCTATAAAGAGGGATGCAGTTCATCCTTGCATGGAGCATACATCTTATATCTATCAAGGTTCTCTAAAAGACCTCTTCAAAAGGTGGGAGTCTTAGGCTTTTCGTCTCATTAACTACTTTCAAGGCGATTCTCCGACATCTCTGACTCATCCGCGCTTTTAACGATCTCCTACAAAATGAGAAGATGCATACACGAATTCATTCTTCTCTGCTGGATCAACACACTAATATCAACCCCAGCACCACGGTCACACTTTGACCTGACGTGAGTAAACACAAACACAACATCTTAATCAAATAACATACTCTTATCGCAATTTTCGATCATAATAACCCAAAAAACTGATACTATAAAAAACCATACATAACAATTTCTTGCATGACAACCACACAGTCAAACTCACAGAACACAAAAGCAAAAATGAAATTTTTTGTTTACATTGCGGTGTAAATATCACTTAGCATCATCTGATTTTATTAATAAAAAGTCTCTTAATAAGGTAATTCCTAAGAGGCTAGCTGAAACCCCACAAGATTCTTCTCCACAACATACGGCAATCTCCCCACTAGGTGAAACCGAATTCTTCGTTATCCATTGCATTTTAAATGTCATAACTGAGGGTTTGCTCGCGTTGACAAAAAAAAAACAAAAGACCTTCGAGCAAGAATGCGTCTGCCTTTATCAGGCAAACCCCTTGGCGAACAGTCCACTGGATGTAGGGTGATGGTTCGTCTATTCATCACGCCTAAATACAACCTTATTCCTTGAAAAAATGGAACCGTAGGATTTTGATATTGTTTACGACTTTAGTCAAGCTATCATGGCATATATTAACCCCAGAAATTGCCAATTGGACAGTCTTACATCCCACTTTCTAATAAGAAAATACACCCAAGGAAACCTCTCAGAAAATAAGAACCACCTATAGCAACCACTAGTAGCAATCAAATACTTTCTAGAATCACAAAGCACACTCAAGAATATTACAATTCATGTGTGCGACAAGCAGTAGCATGTGCCATGACCATGACAATTCACAGCTCAACTGCTCTACTAAACATTCTGCATCATACCATTCCACTTTTCATCCAATCTAGGAATATCATGCCTGCTAAAACATGTAAAGAAATCCTTTCTTATAGATTATTTGAGAGCTCCGCAATTGGCTAGACAATGGCGCGTGTCTCACAGATGCGTACTTTTTTATTTCCATTCTAGAAGACTTGCTTTCCACCAGCGGCCTCGACCAGAAATACTTTATCATGTTCACTCCCTCATCCTCAGAGCGAGCATATTTTTATTCGTAGGTGAGGCATGTAATACACCGCCAAACAGGTTTATCGACCTATAGCTGAATTCCATGCTACGGGCTCTTCTCGCTCAGCGCTAATCCTAGTGAAAAATAGGTTTAGTTCTTAAATAGTTTTCGGCTAAGAGAGTGTGAAGCAATTTTTTCTGATACGTATAAAAATGAAAATAATTAATAATATATTATATGTTTCAATAGTTTGATTAATTTTTGAATTATTTTGTAATGTTGATAATATATTTTTAAAAATTATTATTATGTTTTCCTCCTATGTCATGTTAGTATATTAAGAGCGTTTTTATATCTTTGTCTTTTCAGCAGATATCTATTAGTAGGTTATATTCTGTTACAATTAATTCTTGTGTTCGATGTTTATATTGTAGACTGAGCTTACAAGAATTTCTTGTCTGTAATAGCGTAATAATGATAATAGACATGAAACAGCTAGTAGTCTTATAATCATTTGTATGAATACTTAACCTTGGAAATTGGATAATTTGGATATAAATTTTTAAAAAAAAGTATATAATAAGTACACAAACAAGTGAGTTTAAAACTCAAAAAAAACACGGTCTACTCAGAAAATTATATCTAAAACTTAATTTGGATACTATTTTAATTTTATATTATAACTACTTTAAATATAGAATATTAACCTATTTAATTTAATATAATAAATGAAATAATATTATATACATATAAAAGCATAATTATTTATGTATAATAATAATTAATAAAATAAATGATATTGGTTATGTCAAGGTGAATGCTAATACCTATTATAAGAGTATATATTTGCCTAGCATATAGTACATCATAACATAATGTTTTCTATCATTAATCTACCTGTGTATTTACTCTATTAATAATAATACCTAAACTCAATCAGCGATCTCCTGTATCAGGCCACCCTAAAAAAAATAGAGTACTTTCATGCGATAATCAGACCATACAATAACAGTATAAACCCTAACTTATAGTTATATTGCAAATTTCTCAAATTTAAGATAATGAATTTATGTGTACCCTCCCGCAAGTAGTTATTAAATTTAACACACACACTGGTTGACAATAATTTAATTCCTCTTTGTTTAAAATATAATTAATACCATGAACTCATATACACAATAATCTAAAATAATCTGAAGAACAATCTTACATGTTTTTACGCACATCAGTCATAATTAAATAAATTAAGAAAAAGCTTTAAATATGTTAAATAATTAAAATGAAAAATAAAAATATATCTGACTTCAAAACTGTAAATATTGAATCCCTTCTCTGTGTTTTATAGGGTTAATAAGTACATTCATTGCTAACAAAAATTCACCAAGGAACGTAAGAAAAAATTAACAATGACCCCCTTGATAAATTTTATAATTTACTTCATATGAATCGACCGACTTTTGCGAAAATGCGGGTATAGATCACTCTCTAATTTTAAATTATTAAAATAGTTACATAAAGCAAAAACGGGATTTTATTATTATTAAAATGTAATAATTTATTAATTATTTAGATTATTTTATATTATTAATAATGTGTTAGTGATATTTGTGAATTTTCTTTTTAATTATTAAACCTTATACAATGAATTCAATTGAATATTAATAAAATTTCTTTGCGAACTATCTTTGCCATCTAAAATCTTCAAATGAAATTAGATTTAAATGTAAAAAAAAATTTTAGTAGAGTATGTTAGTAATAAAATAATAGTAAATAAAATAAAATTAGAATGAAATTAAAATTTTTTTTTTTTTTAAGGAGTTGTTATCGTTAATAATATAATAATCCAATAAGTACATATCATATAATGTAATGATTATATATATTATTATATTATATTATTATTATATTATGAGTATGTTCATTGATGAGAATGATCTTATACCAATTTACATTAGTAAAACGAGAAACCTTTTTACTTAGGATGATAGTTCTTTCTTTTCAAAATAAAATTTCAGGTTTTCTTTCTTCTTTCCAACCTCTCTTCCTTCTGGCCTTACTGTTTTTTGCTTCCTTCTGGTTCTACCTGCCCGACCATTCGTAGAACAACGATCATAAATAAATAAATAAAATAGACATATATAGATACATAAATATATCTATGCATTGTCTATTTAATATATATATATATTATATATATATATATAATAATATATATATTATATATATATATATAATATTATATATATATATATATTAATATATATATATATTATATATATATAATAATAATAATTAAATACTTTATAGTGATTAATATATTTTCTTTATTCAAATTGTTTTCTTTGTTAATTTCGATAACTTTTATTATTTTCATTTTACAACATATCAATAACATTAAATTTAGCGCTAATTATATATTAATATAATTTTATAGTTATTATTATTATTTATTATTAAATATATTATTATATATAATATAATAATAATAATAATAATAATAATTAATTAATAATTTAATATTTGATGCATTTATCAACATTATAAATAAGTCTTCAATGTATAATATAATTAATATTTGTTAGTTTCCCCCACTGTACTTTAAAAGATTATTTGAGTATAATTTAACTTTTGTTATACAATATCGATTTTTGATATGTTGCTCAATAGTTATCTCTCAACAATTTATCGTTTATATATTTTATATATTCAATTTTTTATTATCGTCTTTACAAGTCTAAAAATTATCATCTATCCAATATGTCGAAGTCTCTCCGCCATATTTGCTTCTGAGCACAGATTAGCTCTATTTTTAAATGTGTTCTCAACAGCGTGTTCATATTAATAAAGAGGCTTACTCTTTTCCCTTTTTTATGTTTACAGATGTTTGTTGATTTCCTTGTTGGTTGGTAATATTATTTAGATTGTTTATATTGTGTTAATTGTGTTATTAGTGGTTGGAGTAGCGACCAGATGATCTGTATCGCATACAGGATAGAGTCTATATGTTATATATATATAGCGGCTTGTATATATATTTGCTATATTTTTTTCGGTGATAGAAGTCGCGCGTTGCGCTGAGAGATCTGAGTTAACTGTACTCGAATGTTCGCGGTCTCTCTGATGATCTGTTATGTAGAACGTGAGATTGTGTATATGGAGGTAGTGGTGTATTTTATATGGTTTTTTTTGTTGTTGTTTGAATGTGATGGGTTATTGAGTATATGTTTCATGTAATTGGGTTTTTATTTTGGTTTAGTATGGATGTTTATTTTTATATTAGTGTTTGTATGTAGTTAGGTCGTTTATATTATGTTTGTTGGGATAAGGTTGTGTCTTTGTGGTGCTGGTTGGTTTAATCGGAGTGTGGGTGGGTATGTATGGTGTATATATATAAATATAATATATTTTTAACTATATATATTAATAATATATAAATATTTGTGGAATATAAAATGCTCAATTTTATTTATTTTAATAGTGATAGTTAGGTTAGTATTCTTTGATCTTCTCATTATTTATTTATCTGAGTTTAGATTTTTACTATGGTTTGATTAGTACAATGTATAAAGTATATATTGTCAGTTCTGATGTAAGAAGTTAGTCAATATTTACATAGATAAGTGACACATTCTATATCTCTCCTAGTCTTTTGATTATTGGACAGAAAATTGAAGGTCCTTCTCTAAGACCATAAAGAACAATATATTTACATAAGCTCAGGGAAAAGGAATATTCATTGTTGAATTCCTGGTAATAATTTTCATATATGCGCGGATAAACTGTAAAAAAAAAAAAAAAAAATGAGGGACAAAAATAAAGAAAAAAAAATATCATATTCTATAGACTATATAAATAAGAAACAATAAAAGACGAAATGATGTTGAACTTTTTATGTTGGATAAATTCCTTGTAAAATTTTAGGTTAGGATAAAATTGGGATAATAGAAAAATATGAAGAAATTAAAATAAAAGAAGAGATAACGTTAATCTGATCTAAAATTACTTACTTGGCCTATTTTTTTTGTTAGGAGCATGTGTGGAGGACAACAGTTATATATTAATATATAGTATATATATATATATATATTATATATATATTATATAATATATATCTAAGAATATATTATATTGAGTATACTCTATTATTATTGCTTATCTATAGTCCGTTTATATATAGTATACTCCCATTATAATCTAGATATATATATATGTATATATTATATATTGTGAGCGCTGTGGGACAGGGATGGCTGCTAGCTCCCACTGAGAGAATCTTAAGCAGCCTACGCGGTTGAATGAAACTGCCGAACTCATCGTGACAACAGCTTCGACTCTCTTCCACTAATCTCATATAATACTTCAATACTTGTCAGGATCAATAGTGTTTTATCTGAGTAGGTGAGCTTCATCCTTAACCCCTTCAGAATTAGTGATCAACTTGGTAGCTGAATACATCGGTCGCTTATGTGGCCCACAAGGGCCGAGCTGTCCAACATAGCTCCCGCCAACTGATCCGAACGACACATTTCATAGTCATCATGAACATCTCTATGCAAATTAAGTTCTTCTGCTAGAGCGCTTGACTCTGTATTCGGCATTCCTTGTGTTCGCCTGTTCCGTATCAACTTCTCAGGTGCGGAAACCAATGCAGTTAGAAGTACAGAGGTTGGATCTAAGCTAACTTCTTCTCTCAGTAGACGTTAATGTTGTAGCACACTAGCTACTCATCCTGACAGGCTGATCCCGGACATCATTCAGGAGCTCCTGATTGAGCGGTAGTGTGCTCCGCGGCATTGTCATTCTGGGGGTGGGTCATGTGGCGACATGGAGTGAGCAGAGAGGCTGCTAGCCCCTAAGGTATACTCTAAGTTACAGTGCTGTTCCTCGGATAGAAAACGCCAACTTCTTATTCGTGTACGAAAAACACTTTACATTCGATCATTCCAAATCTCATCTATTTATGTTGAAGGTGGATGCTCATATTGCTAAGGCAACGAGGGATTATTCGTCATATGCTACCTATTCTAATATTGGCGATTCGCTGGTAAGTGGACCTTGTGCTAGCTTGTTTGGCATGACCGCAACACGCTACGCTAAGCAGACTCATGTCCAAATTTGATCACGACTGACACACATCGAATCAGCTGAGTACATGCCATCATATTAAAGTGTTCTTCTGTCTGGGCTCGCTACATCTGTTATCGGCTCATTCCTAGATGTTTCGCCTGTACCATCTGCAAGCTATCTGCAGGTGCGCGAGCGATTACTTCAGCAAGCAGTACTAGAATGTAGATCTGAGCGCAAGCCTTCTCAGTGACTTCTTAATGAATTAGACACTACCATAGCTACTCAACCTGAACAGCTGACCCGTACATCATTTTCAGGATAAGGTAACGAGTGTAGTGATGCTTCGACAGCATTGCATGATGGGTGATGATGTCCTGTGGACGTCAGTGGATGAGTGCTGTACTTAGCTCCAATGAAAGAGAAAGGTCCACCGCAGCACTTCGTGGAAAATTCGCCGACTTTCTATTTCGTTGACCAACGCTCACTACTCTATGCAACATACTCATATTCTTTCGAGAGTGAAGAGTGGTTAGAACCTATTCAATCAGCAACTACCCCTTTTGTCCAATTAGGAGTAACAAGTAGTTTTATATTAAGTTCAATGAATGTAGTTTCTTGAGGTTACTTGTATACTAACTACAAAAAAAATATCGTATATATATAGTCATATTATTGATAAATGTTCATAAATATCACTATATTTATTAATAATAGTTAAAGATTATTATATAATATAATTATTATTTCCAATATAATTCTTATAACTTCTTCTATATTTGTTAAATAATTATAATATATTATATTATTTTATATATATATACATTTATATTTAAATATATTAACAATTAATATGTAATTATAATGTGTTAATTAACCTATTTATTAATTATATATATATACTATATATTTTATGTATATAGCTAACTATATTATTTTAATATAATATATTAATTAATATATTATATTGTTTAATTTATTATATTATAATATTTAATATATGTTATAAACATTTTAATAGGTAATAATAATATATATAGATATATTATATATAATTTCTATATATCTATATATCTAAATATGACTGAGCTAATGTAAACGTAATATTATATAACCTTATCATACTTACTATAGTGGTAAAATCAATATATCAAATATAGATTATATATTATCAATAGTATATATATGCATATATAATAATAATACTATTAGTCATAATAATAATACAGTACACAGATATTATACAATATATATCTAATTAATCTATTCTATATTTAAAATCATATTTTTATTTAAAATACTTATAAGCAAGAAGTTTCTTGATAGTTAACAAGAAAAAAAGTAACCTCCTCTCTCTCTCTCGATAATAAGGCACTCAGTACACAATCTAGCATAAGATTAGTGTCAATATATTATTATTAGGTGATATTATATAATTCATATTATGATTGATGCTCAATGTCTGGTTAGAAAAAGATTCATTAGAATTATGTTCGAAATAAAACTGAGCAAAAGACATATAAATTCTTTGATAACCGAATGATATTGACGATCAGGTTTTCAATAAAGCAACGAACTCAGATCTACTGTGTCATGTAGTTGACCTCAAAACTTAAATCCTGGGAGCTCACTTCCACCTTGACTAAGTCCGATATACCGAAGTCGCTATCGATCTTTTACTTAGTGATTACATACTAAACCTATATCTCATACATGAGTTTCCCACAATCTGCCTGGCCTGGGATATACATTGCTCAACCGTAGCAGAGCTCTGGTGATACGTCTCTCACAATATAAAGAGTTTTTGTGATAGGGAATCTTAAGAGAAGTCCTGATGTCAAACGGTTTATACTTGTTGAGAAAACCACCAACCTATCTCCCTCCAAAGAATCGCTTGCAAGTCGGGTGGCAACAACGGGATTTGACTAGTTCGTTGGCTTAATATGCTTGAAACACCCTGATCAGGTCAATATATCATTTCGTTTATCAAAGAATTACCATGTCTTTGTGATCAAATACTTCGATCATGAACTCAATGGCTTTAGACCTAAAATAATTGCTACTTGAATTTTTAAATAAATAAGAAAATAAATTACCTTTGGAAAACACTCAAGAAAACTACTGAATAAGTTTTAAAAATATTTTAATTAAAAAAAATAAATGAACGTTGTACTGCTTTATCCAAGACTAGGTTTTATGCATACATGAACATGCAGTATAGATGTACTAAAACGGTATCAAACGCATATCAAGCATTGAATAGATAAACTACATGTACACATTATAATTATATTTATACTTTAAATCTTGAGTTGCCATTTATGATCTTGAAATAAAACATTAATATAAATTGTTTCACCATTATTATGTATATAGAGAAAACATAAATTTTTATGTTCAAATAATTATATAATATAAATAAAATATTTAACAAAAATAAGTACTGACTGATTTAAAAAGAAACATTGAATGTTTTCCTCAAAAGTTAAGTTGATTTTTTGACATTTAACACAAGACTTCGATTTTTTTGTGTGTACAAGACACTGCAAGACCAGCTGACATATGAAAACAGCTGTTACTCCAATGCAAAGAGTTGCCTGTTAGTAATTTAACTAATATATGCTTTAACAAACAAAAATTGTGAACTTTTACAAATAACCGTTTCTATCATGTAAGAAGAATCAACTGCTGAAAATTTTAATGATTTTTTACCACAGTATAATAATTGCGAAACTTCAAAGTTAACAAGTCAAAACACAAATTACCTGAAGGGCACGAAAGTATCATAGAGAAAACATATTTAAGTTTCCAAGCAAATAATACAGACGGGACACTCTGATGCATTTCAGATACACAAAAGAATTAATAATATTCACACATGCTTATATGAGCACAAACTTAAATATTTTATCTTTACAAAAAAAATAAGACTTGCAATATTTTACACTTTGAAATGAACTTTACATATATTTTAATTTAAATAAATATTACATACACCTTTACAAAATCACAGAACAAAACACTGCTTGGCTACAAAATATATATATACTTTAACACATAATAAAAATTTGATCGAGATATAATGCAATTCACAACTTACCAACTATATACATCATTGGCGAACAACAAAGAAAGCAAAAAGATACAAAATATTCTTGTTTTTATATTTACTATTTAAATTACAGATAATTTAGATTACGCGCTTCTGATCCAATCACAATCCTTACAATAAATAAAATGATTGTATATATTTATCCAATTATCACAGTCATTGTTCTTATATTACGCAGACATTTAGAAGAGAATGATGAGATTGGTATTTCTTGTAAAACGTACTTCTTTCTCAAGAAATGACAATCTTTCTGGATCAAAATATTTAAAAAAAAGCTAACCAAAAATTGGATCAAACCCAAACACACCTTTCAAAAAAAAAAATGCATATTATCCACAAAATATTATCTTATATAATATAAAATTATTTATAAAATATAAAGTTATACGCAATAGCCTTACAAATCGCTTTAAAAAATATAAACATATTAATTAATAATAATAATAATATAATAATATTATTATTATTCAAAAGCTTTGACACAATGGACCAATCAACAATCCAGATTGTAATCAAAATAAAGTTTCAAAAGCCTGAATTCTTGATGAGTTATTGTTTCTCCTCACAATATAAACGTATTTACAGTATTTTGACTGGGCCTTTGCAGACTACATTTGGAATATAGACAAAAAAAAATAAAACGATTATTGCCAATGGCAACACTGACCTCTAGTTTATTAACAAATAAATGAAACAAATTTATATCTTCATGTAATACTGCATTACAATTATTATTATTATTATTATTATTATTATTATTATATTATTATATAATAATAATATATTAATTAATAATAATAAATAATAATACTAATAATAATATATTATTATTATTATTATATAAAAATAATAATATAATAATAATAATAATAATATAATAATAATAATAAATAATAATAATAATAATATAATAATAATATAATAATAATATATTATATATTATTATTATTATTATTTTATTATTATATTATTATATTATTTATTATATATTGAGTAGATAATAATAATAATTTAATGTAATAAGAAAATAATAATGTTAATATAGGATATAATAGATAATAATAATAATAATATTATATTATTATTATTATATTATATTTTATAAATAATAATAATAATAATAATAATAATATTAGGGAGTACAGATACCAGAAAAGAGGGCGATACCGATACTCTATTTTTAGGTGCCGATACAGATACCGATACTTTAATAATTATTAATGAAATTACACAGTAATAAGATAGAACAGTTGTGTACTGCTAGGGCAACTCAGGATTGCTTCCGTACACCAATACTTGTCTTTTATTTATATTGGTTGTTGCCCAAGTATATTTATTTTATAAATTAAATAGTTTAATATCTTAATTAAATGCAAATATATATTAATAACTTTTTATGTTTGTGTTTATTAAAAAAATATTCCATTTCCAATTTCAAGTAAGTATTAAAGTTTAGCTACTATAGCTTTTATGTTTTAACATTATTATAATTTACAGAAAGATTCTTTAACTAGCTACAATATTAAAAAAATAAAATAAGGAAAGAAAAAAACCTCAATTAATCTGCTGAAAGACAAAATAAAAAAACGGTATTATTCAAAACATGACATAATAATAATATACTCCTTTAAGACAAAAATAGATATCATTCAATACTCAAATTCAAAAATTCACAAATTGTGATGCAAAAACATTAAGCTTCACTAGTATCTGGCGAGAGCCTGTTCCTTTTTGGGGTTTTACATTCCCACCTACACTAAAAATATGCTCGCTCCTCGACTGATGAGGGAGGAACTGATAAATTTTGCTTGCAAAGCACTGATAACAATGGAAACCTTGGCCCATTTTTCATGCCACCACATGAAAGGGTTCTCTTCTGTAGGCGAGCGATCTCCATGTTTTCGCAGAGCTTCATCTTCCTCTTTCACAGATTGTAAATTTGAATTATCTTTTTTCCAATTGATGACTGTCTCTTCAGTTTTTCGATGAGGTTCCTTGGTGATTCCTTTGAGAGTGAATGAGATGTCAATGCAATTTCGGCCATGAGCTTATCAAAGTCTAATCCAAATCCTCTTCATGTTCAGTAGGTTTATTTGCTTGAAAAGCCACCATCACCACTATCAGTGCTGTGACAGGGGTTGCTGATAAGGCGACTTCCATTCTGTGAATCTTTTTTTTTTTTTTTGTCGCGAGCAAGCTCCTCAGTTATGACATTTAAATGCATTTCAGAAGTGGTTCCACCGTCGGAGATCCATTCTCTGTGGGTTTCAGCTAGCTCTAGGAAATTCCTTATTAAACCTGTTAATATCGAAAACTAAGTTTATTACACAATGTACAAAAAATTATTTTTTGTTTCTTAGACTTTTTCATTGTTTTTTTTTATATAGTTTTTATGCAGATTCCAAATATGTTTTTAGTTTATCTCTAGCATCGACCGTTTTATGTTACGACGGGATGAAGAAATTTTTGGCATCTTCTCATTTTGTAGGGTCGTTTCCGGCATCGCGCTGAGTAAAAGTCAGTTGCCATTAATGTTTTATGGGGATTGCATGCTTAAGAACTGATTATATATATATATATAATATTATATATATACTATATATATATTTTATATAATATATATATATTATAATTATATTAATATATATATATATATATATATATATATATATATATATATATATATATACAGGTATATATATAAAGAATATATTTATATAGTAAAATCTATAAAAAGACTATTATATTATATATATATTATATATATTATATATTAGATATATATATATTATATATATATATATATATATATTATATATATATATATATATATTATACCATTGTTAAATACATTCTAGTGCAATGATATAATTTAGAAGTTGAGGTACCAAACTTAAATATCTTTTATAATTTTCAGAATATTAGTAATAATATAATAAACATTTGTAAAATTGCCAGTAGACAGTGTAAAACGTTGGCAGATTCATTTTGTTATGTGTGTTGATATTATTCTAGTTCTAAGCACATTTCACCAAAATTGTGAAGGAACCAAGTATTGGATAGCGTACAGACTCTACTTTGGTAAGCCTGGGCACTCATTATATGTGGAAGTTGCAAAACAACCCTAGAAGGTGGCTAAGAGGATCAAGAAAAGCAATGCCTTTGGCTATTTCTAGAAAATTGGCGAGAGCCAACGAATCACTATAATGCGCCACTTCTGAGATATAAACATCATATGGAAAGGCTGCAAAGAAAAAAAACTTACAGAATTCCCAGACTTCTTAAGCCACCTTAATAAAAATTGTTATGCGAGATTTACAAGATAACTTATTGTTAATGTTAAGAACAAAAAATTACATTGTTTACAGGAAAAGTTAGTTTTAATTTAATATCACAAGGTTGAGTTGGTCCCACAAATACCATCCAGGTAAGAAATATAGGAATCATAAAACTGAAGCGGCAAATTATGGGCAAAGGAAAAGACATTTAAAACGAGTAGAAATTTGGCGTATTATTTATTCTCTGTGGTATGAAAACAGATAGAGTTTCAAGAGTAATGAGGTCATTATGAAAAGTAAGAAAGGGTGGGACGTAAAACAGAATATTGAAGGAAGCCATTACTGCTGATGTAAGAGATAGAATAAGAAGCTTCATAAAACAATAACAATGAAGAGCATCTCTGAAAGCAGCGACCTATTAGAGAGCAGTGACATAAATATACAATATGCTACTTTATATGTAATAGAAGGACGAGCACGGAGAGACGAAGAGACGAGAGAGAGTAGATAGAGTATAAGATGATATATAGTAATTATAGGTGAGTATATATAGATAGATATAGATAATAATAATAATAATAATTCTTAGAGTATCAAATATTTAGGTAAATAAATGAGACATTTAAATTACTAATATATATATGAATATATATAATATACTATATAATATATGTAAGTATATATATATAGGCGTTTTTCTTCTTTTTTTCTCAGCAACTGCTTTACAATCTTTCAACTTGCTTAGTATAGGTAAATTCCTTGAATTGAAAGAAAAGATTATAAGCATAATGTGAAAAATTATGACTTGAGGTGATGGCAAGTTCCGTATTGTGGTGTTCAGACTTTTTAGGAAATGTAAAATCCAGATTACAAAACGCTGCAAATTAAAAGGATTGACTCACTTGATTAGTTATAAAAAATCGGGTGCCGTATGTTATTAAGTGCGGTTAATTTTGCACTGGTATTTTGGACTGTTTTTCGAGGAGAATTTACGGGATGTAAGTTAAATAAACATTTTTTTATGTATATATCAAGTGGTCAGCACACCACTCACGGGCGGGAGACCTTATTCAAGGAGGTGTGTACATAGTACTTCAGAAGACTCACCAACTAACGCAATTAGACGGCAGATGAGCACAGACGCAAGGCTTTGAAGTGAGAGAGATATGATCAAGCAGAAAAACATAGAAAGATGGAAGAGAATTTTCAGCAGAACAGAGAGATGACGCTGCGAGGAAAGATGATACCATACGATGATACCCATAGCCGATGATACCCATAACCGATGATACCCATAGCGCGACACAGCACCCCTGTGCTCAGCAGAGGGAGGCGTCAAGTAAAAAGAGAAATAGAGGTGGTGGTACGCACGAGAGTTGGACGAAGTTCCCTCGAGAGAAACGTGCCAGCTGAATGCAGAGAGGATAGATGAGACTAGAAAAAGAAAAGAGAGAAAGACGAGAACCAGAACAGTCACGCGAGCAGAAGCTAGAGAGGTCAGGAGAGAAGAGTGAGAGAAAGTTACGGAAGAGGATAGATATAAAGTCTTGATGGCGCGGAGAGAAGAGACTTGAGTTAACTCGGACCGCGTAGGAGAGATGAAAAAGCCGAGAGGTTGAGAGAAGAAAGCCACGAGAGAGCCCGCCACCCCCCAGATAGTGATGAGAGGCAGTGAACGCTACGAGACACGTACGAACAGAGCGGATGCAGGGCCGACGAAGAGACGTGAGATAGTAGCTGAAGAGGTAAGCATAGAAGAGAAAGAAGAGGGAAAGACAAAAGGAGATCTCGCGAGACGATAGAAATAGAAATTCCCGAGTCTCTATCTTGACGGCGACGACAGACCTAACGCAACCGTGATGGTATGGATGGTTGAGAAGAGGAGAGTAGAGTATGCCAAAAATTTTGGACTTAGTCTTTGAAGATGGACATGATTACAATAAAGTTACGAGAATTGGTTAAAAGTTTTGTGAATCCTTCTACGGAAGGCAGAGTTGACACGGTGACATGAGATGGAATAACCATATGGAATAGACTAGGTCTAGGAAAATATTGGAAATATAGTGTTTTATACCAGAGGTGTGAAGGGATTATGTTAAAATCCGTGTATGAGAAAATGTTATTGTAAAGATTATGTTATGAAACTGAAAATTGGAGACGACCCACCACCAGAAATATTACATACTATCTCAGATCCCTGGCTATATATAGAGTGAGTAAAATTATAAGAGTATCGTGAAATGAATTAAGACCTAGAATCAGGATAAATTATCTTAAGAATGTAACAATATAAGTGAGTAGTAAGGTGCAGATATTGAAAATGAGTATTGTGAAAGATATAATATATATATATAAATTTAGTAAATATCAGCCA
>JABUQX010048661.1:22500-44581 GCA_015478945.1 Trachelipus rathkii | reverse complement strand
GTTTGGTTCTCCTAATTTGAATCTATCTATAATTTGTCGTGGAATTTTATAACTTTTTGTAAACCAATGACTCCACGATTTTACAGTTTTTTTACAGTAGTTTTAATTTGTAAGAACAAAAGCTATTCTCTCATGAAAAAAAAAACTTTTATGGAATACAAATTAATTTATTGAATACCAAAATTTACTAATATCATTGGAAACAATTACCAAAATATTTCATCAAGTACCTTTCTGTAATATTAATATCCACCGGTTTAGTACATCATTCTTATTTTATGAAAGGTTTGATTATAACTAAACAATGTGAAATAAAATATAATAATTGAAAAATTATTGATAATAAAAATATTATAAATATTACACAATCATACAGAAAACTCCAGCATTAGGCTCCAGGTTCCGTAAAATGAGAGAACAGCTCCCTCTATATTCCTCCCTGATAAAATTGAGCCCCTCCCTTAATTTTCACCCATGAATACCCTGACTATGAAAGGGTGGTAGGATAATGCTGGAGCACAACGACTATGTTTAAGGAAAAATCTGAACCAGCTAATAAATAATAATGATGACTGCATTTGAACAACACAGTCATATAATAGTAACAATGATTTATTTAATTATATATACAATTTAATATATTCATTTTCAATGATGCATAAAGGAGCGACATGATAAGATCTAGCATTTTCTTTGGCCATAAAATCTTGCAATGGTCTTAAATACTTTAACTGCTTTTCTGTACAGTATGACATATCTACATCTAGAGTTATAATATAATAGCTGCTATAATGACGAACAATTATCATTCTGGATATATGAATAAAATCCTTCTCTGTATTTACAAAAATTCCTGAATAATGCTGTTCTATGCATAAAACGGTGGCAGTAATTCCCTTTGAGTAAGCCTTGTTTAAGGTCCTTACAGGAACTTTTTAAAATCTTACTGCTAAGCTGAAGTTCTACGTACAAAAGTACAGTACCTGGAGAAGCATAATATAGTGATTAGTTGAGTGCATAAATGTAAATGTTATAAATAAAAAAGTTATACTCGGCATCAATCAATCCTAAGATGAAAATGAAAATCTATCTATATTAAATTTTTAATTTCAATAATTACTATTCCCTAATGAGTCAATAAATAGATTATTTGCAATTTTCTATGTATGTTAAATTACAAGATTTTTTTTTTTTTTTTTTTTTTTTTTACGTTTTCACACCACCACTCACGGGGCAAAGCTCCTTAATAAATACATTATCGTTGTCAAAGAACGATAATGTGTTTTTCAGGTTCGTGGGAGTGTTAGCTTCAATTTTAGTCTCTGAGCAAGGGACGGAGCCAAGAAGAGAGTAACAATAAATCGCACTTTCAGACCCGACCGTAACACAAGTGAATGAATTGCCGGACGATAACGAGTTGAACCTGCGGTCTTGTGTCGCTAGATTAGTTGTGTGGGCGGTGTTGGCTTCTAACAGCTGAGCTACCGGGAAACGGCCAATTTGGTGCTTTGATTTAACATTTCCTTCTTGACTGTATACGAGCCGAACCGCGGGGAGAATGCTCCATTCTTCTTTATCTTCTTATTATAAAAATAACTAAATTTTCAAAATGATGTTTGTTAATTTATTTAAAAAATTTATATACTTTTGTTATAAATACAAATGAGTAGCGTGCAGAGTTTAAAATTTTGGTATTATTGGCTCCCTGTAAAAATTAAAAAAATAGTTTTATATTTTTTTAAATTTTATAAACTTTTGTATTGTAATTCCTTTTTTCAACAACGTTTCTTGCACAGTCTAAACTAAATGTTCGTTCTTCGAGGAATGTCGCGATCTCTTTCTCGTTGTCTCCTCGTCGCACTCAAACTTCTTTATTCCCTCGATGCAAGCGCTTCTGTTCTTGGCTCTCTTCTCTAATTCCTTTCTCGTATCAACAAGTTCCTTTCTTTTCTTTTTCCACTCTCTTTTCAATGCGTCCATTCTCCACCGCAGTCGGCTCATAGTAATCCTGAATTCCTCTAGGCGTAATATATATTGCCATGAAAATTTTAAGATTAAGTATCTTTTAAATTATGCATTCATTGAGAGGTTTCTTGATAATTCTATTTGCACCTATTATATAAACTTTTTAAGTCAACAACCACTACCAAACATGTCAGCATTATGAACATAAAATTCATTGCTTTTAGTAAATATATTTTTATGAGTTAATGAGTCCAAGCTAGCATTAGTTAGCCAAGAAAACCAAACCGAACATGTTCAAGCATTTGTTTGTTAATTGAAGGGATGGAGACCCCACATAACATAAGGTAGTAACCAAGTGACCTATAATATAAATATTTCATTTTAATTAAACAGATGCTTCCATGAAAAGAAAACAAAGAAATAAAATCATAAATATAATAAGTAACCAAAACACCAAAATTTTATATTATAATTAAACTATTAAAATATAAGTGGAATAAAAGTATTCATTCCCATTGCTGCATACTAACTGTTATCATTTCTTTTCCTTCCAATAAATATACAATTGGTGTCGGGCATCATTAATCGAGGTAGTGAAGTAGTAATATGGTTCATTCTCGGATGATGCCATTGTATACCCAGATCTAATAATAATGACTTAGTATTCACCATGTACTGATGTGGACATTAAATAAATTAGCGGAAGGATTTAGTTAGGGAGAAATCCCGTAAATGAATAAAAAATATATTATTTTAGATTCTAACATATATATTGTGAATAATTACGGAATCATTTGCTTTATGTAGGCTAAAAGCCTACTATATGCTTTAACAGCGCGGCGCTTCTGTCGCGAATATGTCAGTATTTCCTTGTGCCTAACACAAACAAAGTGAATTACTTTTTACAACGTAAAGTAGTACCTAATATTAAAGAGTAGATACCCCAGCCCCGAAGCGATGAGGTCCACCAAGAAACAATCTTACTGAGGACTTGAAAGAGATCATCAGGAAGAGGGTTATCAGTTAAGGGTTCAATATTAGCTCGACATAAATGTATAGGGATGGTGCATAGCACATGAGTCATACATGATTCTGATGCTGTTAAATTGATCCCGCCATAGGAACAGAAGACCCGAGCCCTCCGCGAGCGATCAAGGTTAAACGAAACAGGATCACAGATCAAAGGAAATACGAGTTGGAATAATTGAATAGATGCCTCATTATTGCCTTATTTGTGATCTGACCATCTGACAATGACGTTTTTTCTTCCTGAGACAAACAGAGAACGGGAGCTTCACTCACTTTAGAAATAAGATTTATGTCAGGGACAGCTATTCCCAGATCAGAGTTAACTTCAACGGTTTTTGACCTTTCTGTAATTGAGTCTACTACACATGTTCTCTCCACAGGTTGACTCAATACTGTGGAGACTGGAAGTTTAACGGCTGTGGATGAGAATCTGGCTCAATTCCGGTGCAATAACCCTCATAATGGGATTTCTGACAACCGTCACACGGATTGAGAAACGGTCTAGGATTCTGTGATCGATCACTTCCTTGAAAAGAATGTGATTGGTTGTTCTCCTGTGGTATATTTTGGTATGAAATTTTCTTAACAGCACTATTAGTAACAACTTTAGATGACCGCGGAGATGGACTCTTTTGTTTTTGAGAAGGCCCCTGTGTTTTCGGAGGGGTTTTCTTTGGACATCTCATCCCTGGATGAGGGCCTCGACAAAAAGGACAATTCACCCTACTAGTATTCTGATTTTTCTGAGAATACGACGGAACAGAATTATATGAATTACATTCTGCCCGTATGTCGTCCTTTCTTATTCACATATATATTAAGACTCATGCTCACAAGCACTCTCTCATTCTATGATACACGAATAAACATTGTGCTCACATACTAATTTCATTTTTTGTCCTCACCTTGGACTTGAATTTAATTATTATGAATATATATTCGGTGCACGACCTTGATGTTGATTAATACTTAGGTGGGAGGGACTGGCGGGCGAGTATCTCTGTAGTAGTTATATATTAACAATACCGAAGGCTAGTGACATGGGCTGCGTATTAAATTGCCTTAGAATGGGCTGAATCATTATTTTGGTATTAAGATTTCCTTTACATGTTCGGTTTTCCGATCGGATTTATCCATTACTGTTAGGCTCCTCCGTCCAATTAGAGATACCACTTGTCTCTTTTGAATAAAGAGTCTCATATGATCCTCATTTAGATCGTCTTATCTGTGTTCTGTTTGAGAATGATTTTTATTCGTACAAACTCTGGAATGATGTTTGTGATGATAAGGAAATAGAGGAACAGTGCTATTATTTTCTTCCAAAGGAGTCTGCGAAATTTACGTAGATCTTCCCATGGCACCTCTATAAAAAATACACTCTCTATTTAGCATCCTTTCATTTTAAGAAATTGCCGTACAGTTTGTTCTCTCGATTATGAGGAGGCGACTATCATATAAAGTGCAATGCGGCGTAAAAAGATATCAAGTGCGCCCGCCATATTCTATTAACTTTATAAGGCTCTTCGAGCTAAGCGTTCTAATCGAAGTGTGCGAACATTTTGATGGAATTCGCCTCTCCACAGACATCTCGTCTATGCAGTAATTGATCCTTCTTGAAATGTTGGTTCCTCTTTCTTACGTAATTTCCTGCATCAGTTGAAACCATTTAATTAGTGCATCTCTGACTGAGAAGTAATTTTTCTCCTCATCCTGTGAGAACCAATAATTTATTAATAACTGAAGGAAGATGGGCGACCCTCCAGTTGACGACCTAAGAGTCTCAACCAGTTGATGAGGCGAATTTTGGGTAATGTAGTACTGGCAATAAGACTCAAAATCACCCAAATACATTATAAGATCTTGATCGGCCTCATATTTGTATTTACCGGGGTCTACAACCTTCAAGCGTTGACTATTCTTGAGAAGTTGAGACAGCAAATAAATGGCTTCTGTGAGCATATCCAGATGATTCTTAATTTGTTGACCTGTATATAAAGGAACTTCAGGTCCACTAGATCTTGAATAGGTCTGATTTGGTAAAGCCTATATTAGGAAGCGGCGGTTGAGGCTGAGGCTGTAATAATGGCCTATTTTGAAACTTGGGGGGTTAAGACCACCGATGATAGGGCAAATAACCCCAGATGTTTAGCAGTTAGAGGTATAAGTTATTGTGGGGAAATCTTCGCTCTCATATAGTTGGTTTGTTGTTGTCGCGTTTTGTAAGCTGCTGGTTAGTATTGCCGCTATCGAAAACTCAAGGTCGTAATTTCATACCTCGAATTCTCTCGAGGTTTATGAGGAGCGAGTGGTACCTCATATCTCCTAAACATGTTCATGTGATAGTGGTGTTAAACTATAAGTAACTCTCTACTATCTTAATTTGACATTTGTTGGTGAGTTAACTGAATTGTCCTCTTCTTTATATCTTCACTCACTGTGTGGTGGTTTTCTAAATAGGGCATGTTATTTGTATCATATCAGTACGCTCTTTACGCAGTTATATCTTTTTAGCCTTAAACTTACACTTTAATAAAATTGGTAATTCGTGTCCGTAACTTTTTAAACTCGCTGGCTCAGATAAACCTCTTCCGATGTCTCAGTTCTTGTAAAAATTTCTATTGTTAATCAGATATTGATTATTTCTCTCGCTAACAACTCTATACGATGATCTCCATTAATCGCATAGCCATATGCTCCGATCAAACATAGGCGAGTTGTTGGATTAATACGTATTTATCTCAAGATCCCATCCTCTTGAGTTGCGGACTGTGTCAATCTATCTAATATAAAGAATATCGAAATAGTTCAATGGATTTGAGATAGTTTCAGGCGATGGCTGTGATCACTGCTTCAGCCAACTTATATCGTGTAGCGTAGAACCTATTTGCATTCCTGGTTATTGTTTGAGTTCCAGATTAATTTACTGGTAAGAATATTATTTAGCTCTTTGTGAATATCTGTCCTGCTTGTGCTGAAGAGTTGGTTATGGAACACTTTAATAGCAGAATAAATGCCTTTAACGGACGTCTACATAGTCACAGTCATAGCTCTAGATACCTGGGCTGAGCACCGTAGCGTATAGCGATTAACTGTCTTTTGTTCTTTAGTCTCCGGTTTTGGACTATACCAATACTTTCTATAGTGTAGGACTTATAATTCTCAGTTTACGTTTCACGTGTTTAAGCGTATTTTGTAGATTTGTTAGGTTGAGGGCATAGTCGTCAGGAAGGCATATATAATATTCCTTTATTAACTATTTTGTGTATATCAATCAAGTTCGGCTAAGAGCCTTCTTGGGCAGACCATTTAATTTATGGCATGTTTTGCTCGATTCCTCGTAGGGTGATATTGAGTTAGAAACCGGTACACGCGGTGTACACTGCTCAAAGTTAGGTTATTAGTCTGTGTTGGTGTAGTAATGTAGGTTGTGTACCTAGGGGAATTTTGGATCTAATATCTACGTTTTACTCATAAGTTCCCTAATATGTCCGTAACCTATTGCGTATATGCTATCAAGAGTACGCTGTATTCTGTAGAGCATCTCTCTCTTATTGATTACCATAACATTTCCTATGATCTGAAATCGTATATAGATTGTGAGTTCTGTTGGAGGTGATTAGTTTTGATATGAAAGGTCAATGGATAGGCTTTTGTTGCCCCTTTTTTAATATTTCGATATTCATTATTGTGTTTTATTATTTTATATTGGTTAGTCAATTTAGAATTCGCATGTAGGTTTTACAATCGTATACAAGATAGATTTTGTAAGTGTCACGGTCTTTCTGGTATACTAGAGTATTTGACGATGAAGGATCTGTATCTGGTACTTATAACAGCCAGCTAAGCTTTTACTCTAGAGCCTGTTCTATGGAAGTGTGGAATATAATTACTGGTATAAAGTAAGAGGTTTAGTCTTGTTTCAGACCTGGGTATGACTTACCCTGTCGGAGAACGTGTAACCGGCTAATGTTATTCTTCACTAGTTCAAAGTGTAGTTGTAATGAATATGCTATCAAGTTCAATTGACTGATCTAGGGCTATGACTAGTAAGATCTGATGTTTTTTAGGCTCACTCTTTATTTGTATAATAACTCTCTCATAAAAATTTTCTTCAGCCTTTGTCGATTATGGCATGGTGCGCTTTATAATTTCTAAGATAATTCTAAATGTTAAAAATTTGAAGCGAGATGAATAGTAAGCAGTGTATTATATCCTCGATTAATTGGCAAACATAGACAATTACCGTCCTCATATTAGTGTTTTTAAAGTAAAAATTTATGAATATATATTTAATAAATATAAAGTAAATTGAGATCGATAGATGGGTAAGAGATAGTGAAAGATTCACAATATCGAGGCAGATGATGATTTTCTGACAAGAATAATATTTTCTTATGATAATATAGAATAAAGGTGTATTTAACGACTCAGAAGATTTTAGTCGTATAGAATTAGAAAAAATAGGGCATGAAGCAAGTGGAAATTAGCGTGTTAGTTTATATAGTGAGAGTATTTAATAGTATGAACGTATTGTATTAACTGGTTCCGAAATATAATAGGCAGAATTAATAGAAATAAGAAATCAATTGTATAATGTTAGCAAAAACTATCATGTCTAAATCGGCCTTAGGTGGATCAGAGTGATAGATATTGAGGTGTAAAATTCTACGGATAAAATAATGGATAATTGGATAATGCATTACAACCAGAAGTAAGTCATATATATAATGTGTTTTGTGTCTCATGTAGGGTCATACTCTTGTTCGATGAAATAAATACACATGATATCGGTTGGTAGCTAAGCGCAAGGTGCGTAAACTTTACTTATTGAATTAATAATAACTTAAATCTAATATATCGGAATTTCTATACTATACTTCTTACTACTCATTCTCCACTACTACTGAACCTCACAATCTTATTTCATAACTCGACTACTAGCTACTCTTCTTACTAATTACTACTATCATAGCGTTATACTTTCCTCTCATCATTCCTGTTCTCTCTCGATTCTGACGATCACAGTTCCGTGTGCGAGTCCTCTCGTAGTGCGACTCTCATCCTTTATTCTGTAGAGAGGTCTACAATCGACTCCCTTTCACTTGGATTTCAGTATAAGATGATAATATATTAAAGTAGATGTATTTTCTCAGTTTGACTAATTCATAAGTGATGAAGATACTCATAATTACAAATATAATGTTAGTTATTTTAATTCAAGGCTATATATAGTTGTATCAGTATATTAGTATACCTAAGTTTCTATTCTATTCCAAAGTTAATTACTTTCTCAGATATGTTAGTGGTGTATCTACTCAGCTACCAATCTCATTAGTTGTTTATCCAATCTAACTCGTATAATTAGTCTCTTAATTATATTGTAAGACTGTTCCATATAGATTTGATTTAGTATTATTATATATTGTAATGATATATTTATATATCAACTACCTTAAATATTAACTATAGATATAATTATCTCATAGTAGTCTGAGTATTTCTTAATACAGCCCTACAAGTATACTTATAATAATATTCACTGTTGTTTTCCAACTATACCTATATATTAATACTCGTATCTCAATATATTTATATATAATAGTATTACTTATAAAGGCTGTGTATTTATCTCATCTATGCCTCCAATAAAAACTAGTCTCAATCCACTGTATAATAGTTCTAAATCCCGAGAATAATTCAAGCTGTTCCTTACTAGTACTCCAAATATACAGTTCTTTTACCAATGATTAATTCATATGTAGATTCAAGATATATTCAAGCATGCGTCATTACTAGTCACTCACAGAAACTCGTTATTCCCTATTTAAATGATAATATATTTTAATATTAATCAATTTTTATGATATAAATAATATAGTTATACTATAAATTTTTTTTATTTTGAATATTAAATTTATATAAATTATATGTTGTATTATAAATAATTTTTAACATATCACGCTGATTCCTGTTACCAAACTTCGACCAAGTTCTCAATACATTCGTAAAAGTTCCTTTCAATAAGATCCTTCAAAAAATTGTCATAATCAATATAAAATAATATAAATAATATGAATAATATAAATAATTATAATCGATTGACGATTTAATAGTATAGTAAGTAATTTAATATAAATCAGTATAATATATAATCAATTTCATTTGAAATATCTATATAAACTTTTAATGAATACAATATTTCTGAAGTTTATTAATACATTATATTCATTGTTAAAGAAAGGAAATTCCTAAGTTTCAAAATTTATACAAATATTTCATGACTATAGTTAATAACTTTATTATATAGTTAAATAGTCAATTTAAATACATAAGTTCCATAAACTCTTGTTTAAGTAGTATCATTCTTTTTTAATTTTATAAAAGTTTAAACACTAATAAATTATTATGTAAATATTTCTGATAGTAATTTATATCAAATGAATTATTTATCGTTTTAAAAAGAAATACAAGCTTATACTATTTATGACGATTATTACGTTAGCTAATACATTACGCTACATTCTCTAAATAATTAAGATACATATAGTCTCCATGGTATCACTGTAAAATGATAATATAATAATAATAATATAATAATAATAATATTATAAGTGAGAAATCAGATCATCCTAATCACTATATATTATATAATAATAATTATTATTATAACCTAATATAATAATTATATTATAATATATATTAAATAATAACTAAATAAATATATATATAATTAATAAATAATAATAATTAAATATTATTAATATAATAATATATAAATATTAAATAATTAATTAATAATTAATTAATAATAATTAATTAATAATAATAAATAATTAAATTAAATAACCTAATATAATAATTAATATATATATTAATAATTATAATTATTATAATAAATAATTATAATTAATTAAATAATTAATAATTAAATTAATAATATAATAATAATAATATTATAATTAATAAATATAATGATAATAAATAATTAATAATAATATTAATTAATGATAATAAATATTAATAATGTAAATTAATGACAGTGTGAATATAAGTAAATAAATTTAGTGATTTATGATAATGTTATGAATTTATAAGACATCCTGATGATTGCTCTGAGACAGAATGTAATTATGTGTGATTGCTCAGAAGAAGTATTATTTGTGAATAAAAACTGTGTTACTAAGATTTTGCGAAAAAGGTATGTTTCATTCAAAGTTAGATATCGGTAGATAAGTGTAAGATAGGGTTATAAATGATATTGATGGTGGTTTGCGTTACTTGTTAAGTAGCATATTGCACTCTGGAAGTCTAGTTACAACGTAGCTATGAGTTTGAATAAATTAATATGCTATGTATCATACAAATTGCCTATATTTGACGTTTGATACTTAATACATTGTGGAGAGCGCATAAATAGTTAGTGAGTATGAAGCAGTAAGATCAATAGGAGCAAGCAAAGAATGGGAATGGGCAATAGCAGTAAGAGCAAGTGCTCACGCCTTTTACTCTTTTACTGCTTTACTGCTTTAGGCGTCAATAAAGTGTTGTGCTTTTAAATTGAAAATTTCTTAAATTGTTAGTAAAAAACAAATTGTTGCATATGCTTAATAGCGAGAGCGAGAGATGGATGAAACTATTGGCAATGACTCCAATTGTACAGTCATTTAGTAAATAATTTATAGTTGTTTAATGATTCCATAGGAAAATGAAGGTTCTGGCTGGTTGGTCATATTAAAGAAACTCTCAGATTTTTAGAACTCAAGTGAGTGTTATTCTAATGTACTAAAGTCAATTGACGTGCGATTTAGCGCGCGTACTAAATATATTGTATGGTATGTCTGTTATCATATGTACTCGCAATATCTAAGTAGTGAAGACTACTCCTCGTGGCCGAGTAGCACTTAATGATGGGTATAGTTTTAAAGTGAGTTCGAATCGCTTCAGTG
This sequence comes from Trachelipus rathkii, assembly GCA_015478945.1. Lineage (NCBI taxonomy): Eukaryota > Metazoa > Arthropoda > Malacostraca > Isopoda > Trachelipodidae > Trachelipus > Trachelipus rathkii. The sequence goes on along the minus strand of JABUQX010048661.1, from coordinate 33,641 downwards.
GGCCGGAGTGGTCATGTCTTGAGTACTACCTTTACTGCTTTGCTGCCTCGTTTTTGATTAGTGCTCCCAGATAAAACGAAGTATTTGATTTATTAAAAAGGTAATAATAGAGAAACATCGTGGTTTATTTAAGAGAAGCTTTTTTAGTAATAGTGAATAGTAAATAGAAAAGGAGGTTGTTGATCAAAATTGAAAAAAAGATTTATTAAAATTAATTATTTCCTTTAGATCATTTTAATATTATAAGAAAGATTGTGTGTATAATAGGGTCTTATGTATGAAATAGAGAAATGTTATTATTGATAATAAAGTCCAGACTTTTGGTGTATAGTACTGAATGATATAGTAAGAGTCTTAGGCTCGAGGATTGGAGAATAAACCACGTGACCATGGACATAGTGTAAAACAGAAATAAGACCGATAAAAGGAAAAAAAAGATTAAAGTGCCTCGTAGAAATTAGATATGAACTTGCTATAATTAACAAGAATGATCTCTGAAGGGAGACAAATGTTAGATGAGATTGGCTAGAGGTTTAGTCCGAACATAAGCAAGGTGATACAAAAATCTATGAAGCTAGAAATGGCAAAAATATAAATGTGGTCAGGATGATTTTAGCTCAGGAGTGACGTGGATTATGGTTGTGGTCACCTGGCCAGGGTGGTGTATAGCAACACACAATGATAACACTTTGGAACTATAATTTCAAATATTGGCCTAAGGTAATTATCCTCTCGTCTCGGCCTCGAAAATTTAGCAAGACGGAGTACAGATGCAAGGCATTGTAGAAATAACTCCCGATGTATAGCTCATTTCATATAAGGGAGGGCGATTATCGTGTGATCTACGGCGAAATGTCATCGAGTTAAGTAAAGCGCTCTCTATAACTAATTTGGTATAGAGGTGTGTGACTTAGGTCTCGCGATGATTCAATTGTGCTTCCTCTTAGCTCACTCGTTCAAAATGAGTGGTTCAATACTCTCTCTACATACTGATCTTCTCATCATTTTCCAGGATGCATGTTCGTCACTACATTCTACACTCCACGCTCTCAAGTACTTGAGCAGAGGAAAAAAAAAGACGGGTCAGGGTGGAAGCAAGTGCTATATATCCCACCATTTATGTAGGAAACGTGCCGTCTAATTCGTTCATTGTAACTGATGTGCAGTGTGTTCCGATTGGATAAATCATTACTCGGCAGATCCTATAGTGGTGAACAGCAGCGATATACAAAGATTGATATCATTTCAGAAACGTTAAAACTAGTATAGAGCACGTGGAAGCGACTGCGGTACGGAATCAGGAGTAAAGTGACAGTTACACTGAGGCTCATTACTTAGGGTGGAGTATTGAGCCAAACGCGCCTCAGACGATTACTGAAGAAAAAACGTCTTTGTCCTAATATCAATTTCAGAAACCCCTTAAATATTGACCCTACTCGGAAGTCCTCGTTACAGAAATCCCTTATGAAATAATAAATTCTAAATTAGTTAGAAATTAATTATGTGGTGTTCCCAATGAGTAAATTGGTAGCATGTTTCATCTTTGCGATATTTCACATAATTACTCATACACTTACTGCCTCTTTGCAGCACAACACTTTACAGACATTTCCCTATATCCCTAGTATGTGCGGAGAAGCATGTGCAGGTAACAAAGACTATTTTAACAGACAGTGTGTGACATGTTTCTGACGATAGAATTCGCCCGTAGACAGGTGCGAGACTAAAGGGGTCAACAGCTCCGTAGTGTTGGTATACTCGCGACGCACTAACCTCAAGTATTTCCTGTGATACAGGCGAAATTACCTTAATGCACTTGTGTCAACAGCAAAGAACTAATTGTTTGTGAGGGAATTTTTTACGTAACTGAATATAAGCCGACTTCGTGAAAACTATATGCTATCTTGCGGATGAGCACATTTTTCTCATAAACTTGATATTTTAGGTAACATTTCGATGTATATGACTCGAGTGAAGTAAGAGTTAATATTAACTGGCATGAGGCTTTGAATTAAATGTTTAAGAGAATTGTATATTTGATTTAGTCATCCCTTCGTGGAACTGTAAATGCGGATATGTGATAGGTAAACTGGTTGACAAAGATATTGATTGTTTTGATGTCTTGGACTGGATAGTGAAAATTAATTGTGTAAGAATATTGTTGTAGTTCTAGTTATCAGAGTGTTGGATGATGATATGCGAAAGTGAAGTAGAACATTGGGGTATTGATAGATGCGAGAGATAGACAGATCTATAAACAAGTACTGATATGATAGTATGACTTAATAATTGCTACATGAGCTATGGTGGATTTTGGTTGTGTCAGTTTTGTGCCACAATGAAGTACACTTAGTCGATAAATACTCTAACTCATTACATATTTTATTAGTTTACTGAAAAAAGTGTCTATCTACGTTTCTCTCAGGTGTTGTGAACAACTAGCTGGTAATCCACCATACATCATCTTGCATTGGTCCCGATAGTGTAGACTCTCGTGGAGGAGCGTTGTTTCTATTTGCTTTCGGTTTGTCTTAAGTGTGGAACTCGAATCGATGCTCTGTTCGATCGCTTACATTTGGCCCCCGGAGATGTAGTGGGTGGTAAAGAGACTATCTCAGAGATGAGTAATGTTAATGATGATTGGTGATTTGTGTGTGAACGCGTTGACATATTGGCTGCATGGCTATGAAGGTTTTCTTGTTACATAATATAAGGACGAAGTCACCTGCTCTATTATACGATTGCATTTTTCAACTACGTTTGTTTCCATAAGGAATTGACTCCTAGTGTGACTGACGATTCTCGTGTGGAAGAATTCAGTGTAGCTGTCATCATGGTTGTACATATATACAATGTTGGATTCAAGTAAGCCTATAAAGTAGATACACGTTTTCCTTAACACAAGAGTATTCATAAGTATACTAGATATGGTATCGCGAGTGAAAATGGATATTCTCGAGTGATACTGTTTAGTCTGGTCTGTGTGAATAGAGAATAAAGCCGCGCGGCTTACTTTCAGTTTTTTAGATCATCTATTTGTTACTTAGTATATGCTCGCTAGAGGACAAGAAAATAGATCAAGATACGAACAAGGTGAGAGAAAGATATATATAAAAGATATGAAGAATCGTACGACTTACTTCAATTGATTTACATGGCAGCTGTATAACATATTTACAGATGTTGTCACATTGCGCTACACAATAGAATAATAATACTGAGAAATGGTTGAATGTTGTAGCAAGGTTTTGAGGTAAAACTCAAACCTCTCGCGGTGACGCTCAGAGAATGTCTAACAAGAAGAAGGGTTCTATTTATAACTTAATATCATAGTCTATCGCTTAGCCGAGGTGGAGTAAAGTATGTATATATGATTGCTTCATAATATCGTTCCTGGACCATGTTTTTCGAATGTAACAGTGAGCTTGCGGAACGAGGGTAGACGATTGCAAATGTAGTGAGAAGTCATATAAATAAAGTACACCTGGCATGGTTGTTTGCACTGTAACAATACAACCAATATGATGAAAAAAACACGCGCTCTACTAGAATAAGTAATGGTGGTAATGGTATCATTACCCTTTAAGGTAGGGGACAAGGGAGAGATAAGTATTCAAGTATAGACTCTTTATCATATCACAACAGATAGCCATGTGTGGTCATAATACGAGTGGTAAAAAATAGAGTCTTCGTATATTTTCGACGTTGAACATAAGTTTGCAAAGGTGGAGAGGTGGATTTACTGTCTGCTCCGACTTAAACACGAGCGAAATAGAAAAGCTCCTCTGGAAGTAAGCGACTGACACAAAGCCTTAAGAAATGAGAAATAGAGAGGGACATTTTGTCATTGAGTTAGTAGCAAATATGAATTAGGCCGGCTATTAGGTGTTCGTTTTAGAGCATGAATGGGTAACATGGATGTGGAAGTGATTGAAGCTGGACTCGGAGTGATCCCAAATATCACTATCAAATACATCTGCAAATTAACCAAGCTCAACTGTGCCTAAGAGTACACTCATTGACAGTACGGTGATAAGATGATCTTGTGTGCGTTTGATTGGAAAATTAGTGTCACAGAGTAGGTAATACTTCTTTGTATAAGGAGAGTTCTATGAGATTGCTCACTCTAGTGGTAGGTGCATATTTCATATTATACTAAGTAGTATAAATGCTGGTTTAGTGAGTAATAGTTGATCTAAACAAATAGTAATCGTGCTCTAACTCATAGCAGGGCAGTAGATGCACCTATATAAACGTGTATCGAGACTAGTGCTCGAATAAGTAGAGGCTATATGTGCAATACAGGGTTCTCGCTACTAAATCATTTATTTCGCTCTCGAGGTTTACAGTTCTTTAACAAAATATGCGGTTCTATAATGCAGGTGTGGTGTTATATAGTTCCGATAGCTTAGGGTAAGGATCCAAGTTTTTAGTATTCGAGTGACTCCTTGAGTATAAGATATGGATAGGGCGGGCGGTGATATAGCGTGGACAACATGTAGGAATTGACTAGGCGGCTCTCGTTATACGTGGTCGTTCCTGTTAGGGAAGCAATTATATCCTGAGCAAATCTTTTTGTACGATAACGTAGATAACGTGTCGAGTGACTGAGAGAACTTACGTATGTTGCCCAAGAATATTAGAATGAGAGGTGATTCGTGTGAATTACGAAATTATCGGGTTTACATGAAACAAATGATTCAGAGAGTTATGACTGTCGAATGAAAGAAGAATAAATTGTTTTGAGGTTTTATGGATTTGCAACAGGCGTAGTGTTACGGGAGTTAATATGGGTGCAATAGCCCTGCTTCTGATTGCATTGTGTTTGTGATATATATTGGAGTTGTCAGATAGCAGGATAGTGGGTCTCTGTGATTCTAAGTTGGTTATGTTAGAAGTTGTAATGATCCATGAACGTATATCGATATTAAGTGCCTGTAGTGTAAGACTCATGAGGAGTTGAAAGTGACTGGGCTATATTCACTTTATGATAGTATATGGGGTGATCGTCTATTGCACGGTCTCTATGTTCCGTGCGTGGGTCTCTGCTTCGATAGCTCGATATATTCAGATTCTGAGAAATTATAGCTCGTCGATGTATGTATCAGAACTTATAGTAAAGTAGGCCACTGGGGGTTGATATTGTGCAAGTCGCATAGACATCTAATGCATGTGTGATATGTTAGGAAATGATTGGAGAATAGAAGAGGTGGAGGTGTCCTACTTAATCTATGCAAATGATTGGTTTTGTGTGGCGAATCTAAAGAGAGAGTTTAAGAGAGGATTTATAGAGGGGTTTGGCAGAGTGTGTAAAAAGGAGGGTTTGAAAGTAAAATTGTGGGCATAAGAGTCCAAATGGGTCTTATGGTAAGTGTGCGAGTGAGGACAAGTCCACAGTGTGTGAGTCTATACAACGCACACTTGTATAGATGTTAGAATCAGCTTTGGAATCAATAGTATGATCCATTGTGTTATACAATTATTTAGCAATATGTTGGATGAAAAGGGGTGATACGGATGTATTTCGCGTTGGACATGTTTGTCGGTGATGTATAAGTTTAGCGATACCGACTATGTGTAAGTAGAACTCAAGGTAGAAGACATAAGCTCTCCGCCTGGAGTGAAAATTTAATTCTGATTATGCATGATCCGTATAGGAGGACATGTCTCATGTTTTTGTGCTAGGTATTTTATGTGCATATGAGGGTATGTTGTTACCTGTGTTACGTTATAGGAAGTGAATATGGTACTCGTGAGCCAAACTCAGAGAGATTTCGTTCTAATTAGGAAATTTTGACTTTCTGGAGGGTAAGGATGTGGAATAAACTGCTGATGGGTTAGAAGATATTGATAATATTGATTGGAAGAGATGCTTCCGTGAGTTATCAAAGTGCTGAGTATTTGTATTGGAGGCATTGGAATTTTGGGTATATGGAAAGGTTGGATTATAGTTGGTTGGTTAAGCGGATGTATAGTTGTGAGTGTGCTAGGGATCAACCGGCTGGGAGACCGAAGAAAAACTTTTCTGACTGCGACGAGTTCTCACTTGGGAGTATAAAGAGGACAGTAAAAGGGGGAGCTTTCTTTTCGACTTTGGCGCATTTATCTTTTACTACTTATTCTTTTTCCGGTGCACGCTACACACCTCACCCCTAATCTATTTTTTGGGTTTATCTTTTGTTAATTTGGAATTTTTTTTTTAGAATTGGGTATCAGTGTGAACAAATACCTATGAAAAACACAAATACCTAATAAACCTTATTCACTTAGAAAATATAACAAACTCATGTTAAACTTGCGATGCAGTACTATCTAAAATTCTCAGCGTAATGTAAACATATAATAATGTTTCTAAATAATATTTTATTCGTGTTATTACTAAGATTATACTCTATGATTAATGATACTCATAGCAGGATAATAATTTAGTATATGAAATATTCAGATACGTTACATTTTCACTATATCCATCATCTGACATTTTAGTAGTGAATACTAACTATATATATTATATATATATATATATATACTACTACATTAATAGAAACAGTAATATATACCGGTATATATTATATATTCTCTATTTATTAGATTCTAAAAATCATTATAGTATATATTATTGACACCGCTGTTACGCCGTTCCCCTTAAATGAGAGCTCATCATCGTACTATATATATATATATAACGGTAGTTAAAAAATAAAATAATTCATAATCTATATATATAGTTCAATTCACAAACCCGCGACGTGTATCTCCTTGCTGTGATATCTCGTTCTATATTATATATGTATAGGTGTATTTCTTCTACTATAATAGTATATATATATATATATAATCATTATAGTATATATATCGGCTCCAGTACACACAACCATCACCTCTCGATTATACACCTAGCTTCTATTTAATCTACTTTATATATAAGTACATCTTTATTATATATATATATATATATTATAATTCTATATATCCATAATACTCACATTCACTATTATTTCTATGTTAACATTAGACTTAATACCCTAACTCTCGTTTAACCTAAACTCCATGCGTCTCTCTCTCTCGCGACGCGATCAATTCATACAATTATATCTCGCGATGTTACTATAAGCATCTAAAAAAAATAAAGAGCTAAGATAAAATATACCAGGATATCCACAGCCTCCTTCGAGCCCCCACTATACCGTGTCATCTCACAAGCGATATTACATTCACTCGTCCAATTAATATTAAAAGGAATAATTTTAACTTAAATGTAGTACACCACCTCGAGCATCACAGCGCTGTGCAGTCAGAGCGTATCTCGCATCTAACCTACGTGTAATGTATTTTTCTAAGAGCTGCCTTGTTGAACGTTTTTCGCTCACGACTCAATAAAGTTCTTATTCCTAACATGCTAGGTCGGATCAAATATATGTGTCTGATTTCTCTGGAATTTTTAGTCTCGAACGTTACTTGTGTCTTTATATTGATAGTAGGTGAGAAATATAAGAAAATTCTCAGCATAGAGAAATCATACTTAGTGCTACATACAGATTGTGTGATGCTAAGATTCAAAATCTAGTATTCTCCTAGCGGTGGAAGGAATCAATAGGTTGATTACATGATTAATTGCATCCGACTATGGCACGATATGGTGATACACTAGGCTCACGTAGGTTATCGGTCGTCTCACTCTCCTAGTCTGAATACATCATACGTCGTGTATGGGTGCTTTGAAAGTAATCGGTTTTCTACCTAAGTATTGTTCTTATCCGAAAGGGTTACTTGACACTACGGTATTGACTCATCGATCTAGAGTCTCGCTTTAATATGTTATCATCGTCATTCAAATATTTGAATTCGACAAAGCTTTTGACAATTTTTCTTAACAGTCTTTATAGTAGAGTTAAACTGAATTTAATATGAATAGCATGACTTTTATAATACATTAGATAGCCTGTTGGATCATAAACGGTATTATAAAGGGGGAGATAGGCAAAGTCTTGATATACTCGAATTGGCTAGTATAAATTCATTATACATAATTCTCAGTTTCAAATTTCTCTAATTTTGATGCAACATCATCAGAAAACAGCATACTATTATATTTGCTTCATACAAATTTAGCATTTTCTTCTCTAATTATATAACTCATCACTCGAAGATAATTCTTTCAATTTTGTAATATTTATATTATCGAATCTCAAATGTTTTTCTTATTTTAATAGTATATTATCTTATTCTTCTACTCTATATCACCCTATACCCACTGCACTCATTTAATCCTCTAACTCCATACTTTATATACTCAGACTCTGCTAAGCTTCTCTATGGGATTCCCAGGTAGATATCTCTTTCGTCACATATTCGATCTGAGGTGTAATTACAACCAAAACGCGTATATGCTCATATGGGTGAAAATATAACATGTAACCGTACTCACTCCATCATGTTTTACAAAACCTTTATCGGTGCGCACTCATCGTACATTTGGTGGTCCCTATACTTACTTACTAGCTTTCCTAAGCCATACGATTATATGAATGGACGACAAATGTTCAAGTTTAAATAATATAAATTGAAAATATTAAATAATATACTTAATTACTTTACTTTAAAGATATAGTCTCCTGTTATGTATTATCTATTAATTTCCCTACTAATTTCCTGTAACAATAGCAACGTGTACCTTTTCAAGTTTCAACAATTAAGCAATGACATTCATTCAGCATGTGGGAATTGGACAATGTCTGGTTACCAAATTATATGTATAATTGGATTAGTAAATTTTATACCTATTATTATAATTATATTTTTTCAAAAAATTATATAACTGAAATTAAGAGAATATAGAAATCTAAATTCAATATATATTGATTTCATATTTATTTTTTTCTCAAAAATAAAAATTTTTGTATAAAAAAGTTCTACCCCAAAAAACATAATAATACAAAAACCTCAACTAAAAGTCAAATTTATAATCCTCCAAAAAATAAAATAACACTGGTACTGTTTTTATTTAGTGATCACTAAATCTACTGCTTTATAAACCAAATTATTATCTTGCTTGTTAGTTGCTATATATATATATTAATAATTAATTCAATAATTTATATAAATTATAAGTTATAAATATAAAATTTTGATTCTATAAAATAACAGTATATATACTATAGGTACTGATTCACTTATTTTTGAATGAAGAATGCGGATTGATTGAATGGATTCCCAACTTATGTGGTTTGAGATTCTATTTTTCAAAATTATTACAAAGATAAATGGATTATATTATACTTCCTGTATAGGCTCAAGAGCTTTTAATAAGTCTTATATAATGTGATTAGCATGCATTTGGAGTTAACTCCTTTATAGTAAAGACAAAACCAAGAACACGCGTTTTACCCACTCTACAACTACATTCCACTCACTAACAATTTCCTACCATCTTCTTACTCAACAAGATCTCCTCTATATATCTATATCCGTAGAGATTTCCTCAGCACATGAGACTCTAAAGTATATACATATCTCTCATATCATGATATACTCTCTCATAAATAATATTCATTAATTATATAAAATAATTAATTCTCAATCACACAACTCTCTCTCTCTAATATAAAATTAATCTCTCAATATTATATTAGTTATTATTCATCTATTATTATTATTTATATTTATTTCTTCAACTCTAACAATTACAATCTATAACTCTATATAACTATAATATCATCTATCTCATTCCACTTCAACTTTATTATTATTCTCCGTGAGCAATACCATACCACTACCTTATATATATTACTCTATATCTTATACTTACTTCAAGCCAACAACTCTCGGAACAATCTAATTAACTCTCTTATTTATTTAATCTCATTACAGAACAAGCAACAACTCTCATATCATCTCTAATTAACAATATCTTAATGTCTCTGTATTAATTATCAATCTAACTAACATTACATCTATAACTTATATAACTTATACTTCTATTCAAGCCTCTACTGGCTACGTGTTATTAATTATTAATCTCTACTGTTAATCTAATATCTATCTACTATTCTACATTATATCTTAATTTACTTTCACATTAACTATATTTAACTTAATAATGTAATCCTTACTCAAGATTGTTATATTTGTTATCTATAACTCTTCAATTTTGTTAATGTTAATTTAATGTTAGTGTTACTATATAAGTGAAGTATTAGATGATCAGGTGTCTATCGCTCTGTGTATCGTGATATTATGTTCGTGTACAACACTGTAACGAGTATACTCTTCCGTCATGTCAATTCCAATATTTATAAGTAAGCGCATCTAAAATTCCTGTTTGGGTTCTTGGAGACTGAGTCACATGGTTGCTCCGTAATGATGTAGAAGATTTGCTACCATATACTCAATTGATATTAATTGATTTCATAGTTATATCTGGATGATAACATACAGTTAGATATGATAATAAGTAATTTTCATCAATAACTTCAGTATCATTTATATTTAATAAATAAATGTTAAAATTAATATATTGATAATAATAATAATGATTAATATAAATATTAATTATATCTCCATCTGATTTAGTGTTAATAGCATAATTAATAATAATATTATAATCTCATAAAATATAAAATAATTCACGTTAAAAGCAATTGGCATAGATAAATAGCTAATGAATCAAACTATTCTCGATATTAGAATCTACATGTGTTTTCTATTTCAACTATTCTAATCTGGTGATATATACCTTTATCTTATTCTTTCATTATATGTCTTACCATATATCTTATAATCGTAAAGGGATATGTGCGCATATATATAAATGACATTGGTAAATAGTTAGTTTTAATTAACTAAAGGATTATAACTTAAGATCATAATGCTATACCATTTATACTTTATACTATGAATAATAATTAAGATAGAAATAAAATTATAATCTCATATGTACTTTTCAATGTGTAATTATGCCTTATTTAATCTTCTTTTAGATCATTTAAAGTGATAATTTAACCAGCTTTGTGAGAGTAGGAAAATGACTTTTGTATACTATTAATTTATATTGTATATTCCCTTACCGGAGAGAATAAATATTTTGATTTGGTCCAGAGAGTTCCTAATTTCGATTGTGACTCATCTATTATTGTATTTCG